>JAQGBU010000430.1:0-29335 GCA_034698605.1 Isotoma decorata
CCGAAATAGAGCCCCACCCTTTTTGGAGGGTTGAAAAAATAACTCCCCATGGGGTTCTAAATCACGTTTTACGGTAAATGCTTTGAACCATCTAAAAATTGTAACTTACCTTTATCTCTTAGTAGTAGTAGCCAATTTTCTCCAAAAGCTATATATGCTGTCAACTTAAGAAACCAAATTCAATCCATTGGAATGTTTCTCCCACCTATAAAAGAAAGCAAATCTAGCATTAATATAATCCTCATCCCATGTTTTATAATACCCTTCCTCTTGTGATAACTCTTTATCATCTAGATGAATACACAAGACCACTATTCAAGTACATTTCTATCCACTACTATGAGTAAATACGAATGCACAAGGGGATGAAAAAGAAAATAATGTTATAGAAAAAAGGGATTGTGGTGTTGGTGTCGTGGTAGTAGTAACGTGTGGTGGGCGAGACTTTGATGGGGTCATCAATTACAAGAAATTCAGGTGTCACTCCAGCTCATGGCTTACAATAGAGAAGTAAACATATACGGAAATGGAAGGGAAGAAGATTGTGATGTCAAGTGTAATCGATGTGATGTAATACAGTAGCAAAGTAGCATTAGCATCTATTGAGAATTGGGATTTGGGAATTTGAAATTTGAATACAAAAGTGCGACAGGCTGAAGATGGAGAGAGAGAGAGAGGATCTAGGCCTACAGTCTACACTGTATTCTAGACTGGGACACTGATTGTGTAAATTGGTTTGTAAAGAGGAAGGGGTTAATGTGACCCGTGAAGAGACCAGAGGATTGAAAGGAGTTCGGAGATTAGGCAAATAATATTATATATCCACAGCAGAGCATTAACTACAATATTATTATGCATGGAAATGGAATCTATAATCACAAAACTCCTACCTATCTTATAGAAATATCCTCTTTTTCCTCAAGTATTAAGTGGGATTGAAATCACGGGATAGTTTAGTAATAAATAATGTATCGGATCGGATTATTATTATTATAATAATAAAAAGATCAAGGAATCTCACTCTTCATCGGGTTTTTTAAAAAATAAATATGTATAACATACCTATACATTTTTTATAAAGGTACTCACTCTCTGGTCCTCTATTATTATTATATATTATCATTGTAAATTCTAAGGTGACACATTACACTACATTAGTAAAAGGGAGTAAGCACCACAATATTCAAGGGAGAAAAAGAAGAAGAGAGGGCATTTTTTTGTCATGGGCCGACAATTGTGTTCAGTGATGCTTGGCCTAACTCTATTCTAGGTCCTTGTCCCTTATTGCTTTATATAAAGTTGTAATAAAATAAAATGAAAAATATTTGCTGGATGATGATGATGATATTGGTTGGTATGATATATAAATTTTTGAAACTTTCTTCCACTACATATTATATATGGGGATGGAGATTGAGGAGGGTAGTGGAGTATAATAAAATAATACTACTACTATGGTGGTGATCGAGCTAAATAACCTCATGGACATGGGTGCAGTGCAACCAAGTAAAATGTTTTTCAATAGAGATTCGGTAATGTTGAAAGTCATTAATCATTCATTTGGTTGATGCCTTCACTCTTCTTCTTACACTTCCAACATATAATAATAATATATAATATTAATCCTTAATACAAATACGTGTAGTCAACCTTAATGCTACTAGGCTTGTTATTTACGTCTAGTGTATCCAGCTCTATTATATTGTGCTTAGGTTTTTTTTAACTCAAAATGCATCTTCGTTTGTAAGGAAAATCTATTGGGGAAAAGAGAATGCTACGTGTGGATAAGAACTTTATACTTGGGAGTTGGGACTTTCTTTAACAATCTTTGTCTCATGTCAACCCTTCTTTGCTTATTAGAGTGGAGTCTGTATAGAGTCTTCATCAGTACATAATAATGGAAATTTATTGAATTATTATCCTTTATACAATTGCATGAATATATCTTTGTTGCTTTGTTATACCAAGAATCATTTTCATGGTGAAGCAGGTTCACCCCGTATTTTAAATACAGTTCAGCAAAGAAGGAGACAGATAGACCTGTATTTTGCTTCATTACTGCCAACACTTAATTTTTTCATTTTTTGTTTAAAAGGTAGTCGATTGGTTTTTGAATTTGTTATATTATCTTGAAGGTTGTTTTGCATATGTGTGAGTTTATGATGCAGTTATGATGATAGTAGACAGTGCCAAAGTCGACTGGGAATGCAGACAACAAAGTGAGCCAATAATATAATAATAATGAGAAACGACACTGTAGCATAGCAGCACATTTGTTTCAGGGTGAAGGAGGTGTGGCTACTTGTCAACTTATTCATTAAACTTAGCACACTTTGTTCATTCATCAAGCTAACTAAGAAACTTATAGTTAATAGGTAATGGTAAATATATAATGTAAGTGAGGAGATATCAAGGAATTTGTTGATTATCAGATCATAAAGTGAAAACATGTGTTAAGATTTAAGAAGAATTGCATAAATTATATTTCTTTGGATTCAATAGTGTATATTTAGTTTGGATGCGTTTTAAAATTTATTTTATGTATGGAATAATTGATAGATTTTTTTACTGCGTTGTAATAAAGTTTATCAACTTGACTAAATGGTTAAAAGAGACGGCTAATTTAGTACATTTAATTTTTTAGACAAAAAAAGCCACTTTTAAATATTTCAAGATTACTAGTTTTTACGAGAACTAAGAATCCTCAAAGGTATAGGAAATTAAAAATTCATCAAATACGTGAAATAAGTTATATCAGCTACAAAAATACATAAGATGCACTTGGCTTAAAAACTTTTCCAAGTCGTAATTTAATAACTCAATTTTAAAAATGTAAAACCTAACCATATAGTCCCCTCAAACACAAAAGAGCACTCGACAACAAAGCATATTATAACGATGCAGAAATAAAAATTAAATTAGTCACATCTAGTTAAATACGCTTGGTTAAATAGTAAAACTTCATTATTTTTACAACTCTTAGGAAAGTTTAAAGTCATCCCATCTGCTCATCTCAACCAAATCGAAACACCAACCATCATGGTAAAAAAAAGTACAAAGTAAAGTAGGTGCTAATAAATGTGTAAAAGTGCTTGCATTGTTAAGTGAGCATGTCTAAATGTCTAATGTAACCGACAATACTAACTACCGGTTGCTTTTGTTACTCTCTGGCTTTTTTCACTTAATATATATTTGACAACGATAAAAGAGAGAAAATTGTATTCTTCTTATTTAAAAAAATTAAATTATGATTCTGTTGTTATATGTAGATGTCATTATTTGAAGATTTGTTGAAATGACTCAGGAGATTTTTGCCACTGATTGTTATAACCAGTGGTAATTGTTAATCTAAAAACTCCTGTGTACTCAGAATTAAAGTCCAAACACTTATGTTCCCGTCATATTTTTCTTCTCATCATATTCATGCTCATCCTTACCTCTACACCATTATCATTATCATCATCATCATCATCATCATATTATCTGAACTGTTTCTCGTTTTTTACCTCTCTTTTCTTTTCATTTTTAGTTTTAATACTTTTATCTCGTATAACTTTTTTACGGAATCAGTTACCTATTCCACTAACAAACAAAAATGAACCACTCAGTGCACCTTGTGCTCTTTAAGTCAGTATATGCATTATGGATTGTGGATTGTAACTCTAATATAACAAGTATAAACATAATAATACATCGTGTAATCATAACACAGACAGAAGTTTCATAAAAATAAGATATTTAAAAAAGTTTTTGCTCAGCCTAGAATACGATGCTTATGGAAGTGTGTATGTACACTAAGGAGTATTAAAAGAGAGGATCACATCTCAAAAACCGGAAACATACGGTAATGTCATGTCAAAGCAAGCAGGGATTATCTTTCTTTGAAGGACTTTTATGTAATAGAACCATGGGATGAAATGAGATGAGATGAGGTAGACAGGGCAAAGAGCTCTAGTTAATACCTTCTATTGGGCATGATTCCAAGGAAAAGGGATGATTATTATTGTTTAAGTGAGTCATTAACAACACGATTGCTTCTCAACCACCCTAAAAATAATAATAATAGTAATAATACTAATATCAGTTTGTTAATACGCTACTTTCTTTCCTAAGCTTAGTCTTCGTCTGTTCACTTTTCTTCAGAATAGAACTTTAAGCTGGAAATGAAGTTTTTCAAGAAATTGTTTGCTTGGGTGAAAAAAAATTTAAAATCAGTCAGGCCAAAAGGGTACATCAATTTGGTAGTCTCTGTATGAATGAGTTGGCTTGCGTTGTTACATTTTCAAGAAGTATAAGAGTGTACTAATGTGATATGTGCAATGGGATCAGAGATTATAATTCGATCATTCAATATAACATTTCTATTTATGGGTTGTATTGTAATGATATGTTGATATGTAGGAAGTGAATATAAAATACCCAGGAGTGAAATGCAGTTGGAATCTGGAGTATAATTATAAGGTGTTGGAAAGTAGTGTGGTTTTACCCATTGAAGTGTTGTACTTGTATTTTGGTGGAATTCAATTACATATTGTAACTAAGAACTACTATACATCACATTTAAGTATAGGCATAGGTAGAAAGGGTATGAAAATAGAAAACTGCTTTTTCACATGGCCTATCAATCAAACCTGGACTGTCATTCTTTCCCAACCGTGACAGCCTGATTTCATATCTCCTAGTTCATCAAGCCCTTAGAAATCCAACTGTGTTTCTGAGTTTTCATAGAACACCCATCCAATGCACCAAGTAATATCCTGCGTCCTGCAGTGCAAATGTAGAAATTGACATTGACATTGCAAACTGCATGCAGTGTACAGCTGTACTATGCATTTAAGCGATTTTTTCGAAATAAATGGGCTTAACTTTTCTGCCAAAAAAACGTAAAAAGAGTATAAGAAAGATCCGATTAGAACCAAAATAGGCATTAACATCTCTTGGGGTAGAGTTTGTCTTAAATTTGTTTAAAAAAGCTGACAAAGAGAAAGTTTTTTCCTTATCGTTGAATTACAATTGATCTAGTGTGGATTTGAAGAGACCGAAGCCTATATACCTTAGGTCATCTACAACTACACAACCAATACTGGTAAAACCCGTGACAGTATATAATACACAAGGTCTTAGATCCTTCTAAAAGAAATCAAAATGCAAGAAGAGTCTTCCGTTTCTTACTAGCACGGAGACAGAGACATGACACAGAATAATGTGATCTTCCATTCCTTGTCAAAACTTTAATAGGATCAGTAAGCGTTGAAAAGAAGCTAATAGTACCATAGGGTACGGGGCCTTAAACTTTTAGAATAAAAGTGCCTTTGGAGAAAGATCAGCTAAAGCTTACACTTTATAATATTAGCTTATGACTGACTACTACTACCTTATATATGGCATTATTATCACTCTTATCATCATTCTCATGATCAACCACACTGCCTTATCATCATCATACGTAACTCCGGCAAGGAACAGATTGCCGCTTGATACTTCTTTCACTATAGGAAAAAGAACAAAACGTGACATCAGCACATTTTTATCAGAATCTCCTCTGACAAGTTTACTATGACGAAGGAATATTACACAGAATAACTAAGTAAGTGGTCTGTGATTTGAAATGAAGACCAGAAGCATTAGCTCCTTTTCACACCAACTTAATAATAATAATAATGCCACCACCACCACCACAACCAGTCAAAAGTGTCATGTATGTATTTGTATATATATACATACATATTTTATAAATCCAAAGCGAAGCCGATGGATGGATTTTATTTGAAATTCAAAATCTTATACTGCACCTAGTAATCGCGTCAACTTGGCTACCACGATCGAATGAACAATCCCAAGAAGAATGATACCAACGACCGATCCAATGAGGACTACTACTACATGGATACCTCTACTTTTATTTCAAACATAATAGCTTTTCATAAAGCATTACGTATTGTTACCTCTCTTATTATCATTACTTATAAGGAATACTAGCATGAAGTCCACAACGAATTGTCATTCGGATTTTAAAATCATAATAATAATAAGAACAAAAAAATTATGACTTTGTCTTTATTCCATTTATCTTTTATAACAACACAAATAGAGTTTAGTATGGAAGATCTTTGAATACGTCAGATAAGACAGAATAATGAACAATACAAATACAACACAATCACATACCATAACCATACCATACCAGTTTCTACTACAGTGAAGACTCAGTTCAAGAATTAAAAATGTGAAAATAGTCATTAAGACCTGGTATTTTTTCCTTGATGCATTCCAATTGAAAAATTCAATGAAGATATACCACAAGAGAATATTCAAAGTTATTAAAATATCTATTCTTTCTTATTGGGTTTGGTAATAAATAAATAAGTCCTCCATTGGCCTTATCGTCTCTAGCTCTATTATTTGGAAGCATGTAGATTGTACATATAAATATATATGCAAATGCACACAGGTGTTGTACACATTTAATACAATTCATAAGAAATATCTACTTATTTTCCTCACCTACAAATAAATACTTTTCTTCTAAGGACAATGTGTTAAGGAATTCTGATAATAAAAAAATTATAATGGTGAAGATGATGATAATGAATAAGAAACCGAATAAAGTAGCTACAAGGTAGCTTTACTACTGACTAGGTATTAAATAAGAGTAGTGGATGCAATATTTTCTATTCTGATTGAAGACTTTAGAGGCTCAACCCTTTAGAAGTTTTTTTCTCTCATTCTGACAATCAAAAATTGTATCTATCTCTTTCTGCATCTTTTCTTATCAACCAGCCATCCAAACTTGATGCACATTTGGTACACATATCAAATTATCTATTTCTTTTTATTCAACTTTAAAAAAAATAACATTAGGAAGGAAGACAAGTAATATATTGGATGATGATGTTGGTACAACGGGTAAGGTAATAACGTTAGGTATGTGCTAATGGGATATATAATACCTTATACTTGGGTATTGTGCACAATGTATTATTATTATTATTATTACTATTATTATTATTCTCTTGTGAGAATTAAGAAAGAAATTCTGTCATTAAAGTCCGTCGTACGTGTCTTGTTTAATTCAATTGGTTTTACTTTATAGAAAAACTGATTTTGAGCCTGCCTACTATTTCAAATTCTATTCTTGTATTGAACATTGAAATAAATGAATGCACAATAGGCCTTTTTAACCAGAGGAGAGTACAGTTTATACCTTAGCTTGACTTATTTAATGTATTTGTAGGTATATAGATATAAAATAGTAATAATGAATAATGAAATGAGATGAGATGAGATACAATGTGATGTGACAAACGACGAAGCTACTCATTGTAACAAACCGTCTTTGAATAGACCAAGATATGAACAATGTACCCACTAGCACAAACACTACCGCCCAATCCCTTTCAAATCATTTGAAATACTGAAGAAAAGAATGGGCTTAAAATCTTTTCGAAATCTTAATGTTCATCCTCTTTTGATACTATTTAGGAATTTAATATTTAAAAGAAGGACGAGGAATAAAATAATAGTAGAGGTAGCTAAAAGAGCTTTGTTATCTTTTGGTCTCATTTGCACCTTGTTTGCTAAATGCAAACAGAATTACTAGCCACTTTCTTTCAAAATTTTAACAAATAAAAGGGTTACAATTATGCAAGATTGAATTTATAGATGTAAATGTGACTGGTTTATGTGTTTTATATGCATGTGGGGGGATTTTCTCTAAACTCGTTGCTTTTGTTTTGTTTTGTTCATTAGGTTTGATAAAGCTGAGGGCATAATTTAGTTAAGAATTAAAGATTTAAATTTGCTTAAAAAAGTAAATTTTAAAAATGTTCTTGAGTATGTAGTGTAAAATTTCAGTTTTAGCTAAATAGTAAACCCCTTAAGTTTCAGTTTTGACTAAAGAGCAAAAACTAACGTGTCAATTGTAAATCCTAATACAAAGGGCAGATGATGATGAATCGATTCTTAATCATTTTTGCTCTCGGGTCCCCTTTTACAAGCTTTATTTTCACCAAGGGACACCCATACACTTTGTTTTGTGATTAAGACAGCTATTTTGAAGTTGGGAATTTAATCCACTACTATGCTATGATAATAAATTTAGCTTATTATAGACCAATTCTTCGAATATCAGAATTCAGTTTGGTCTTTTAGAGGTTGAGTCGGGTTTTTGTGGGTTCTCATTTAAAAACCGAAAACGTGTGACATCAACGCTCGGCTGTTGTGTATGTCTATTTCGACTATTTTAGGTTGTCTCATTTCGGTCTATAATCTTCTAATCTATCTTTCCCAGAAAACCATAGCAAATCAGCATTGAAAGGTGAACATAATCCTTGAAACTGTATCGAATGACTATAATCAAATTTGAAGACTTTCCTAACTTGAAGTCCAAGGCTAGGATGTACTAGTAGATCTTTTAACCTTATTTCGATTGCAGTTTGACAAAAATAACCTTATGTAAT
The DNA here is from genome assembly GCA_034698605.1 of Isotoma decorata. Classification (NCBI taxonomy): domain Eukaryota; kingdom Metazoa; phylum Arthropoda; class Collembola; order Entomobryomorpha; family Isotomidae; genus Isotoma; species Isotoma decorata. The sequence continues at coordinate 8,460 of JAQGBU010000430.1, forward strand.
TTATACTGCACTTTTAAAAAAAGGAAGTTGACTTCTAGTCAATCCAGTCACAAAAGTTCATTCTCAAAAAATCCCTTCTGCTTTATCATCGCTCATTCATAAAAAAATCTGCAAGCCAAAAAGTGCATACGAAAGATCAAAGCACTATGCTCTATTATTATTGAACAATTGCAAATCTACAACAGGCATATATTTAAGGGACCCAAAGTGTATTATTATCAGTGCATTTTCAGTTACTTGTTATACTTCAATAGTTGACCCAAAGGAAATCTCCAATTGCTTATTTGATTTGCTATTGTTTGCCTATGTTGATTTGTTCCTGGAATCCACTTATTATTGAGCACAAATTCAAGTGAATAATGCAAAAGAGAGGTTTTGTTGCTTTACACGATTATTATACGAGATTTTTCATTCATAAGTTGTAATTTTTAGTGAATAAGTGGTAAGGGAGTTTTGTTATGACGTTGTTATCGCATGGTTATCAGGTCGTGGAGTGCATACCCATTATTTAGCATAGTACTTGATTTGTATTTTAAAAATACTTTTGATGGAACATTTCCCTACTGCCTGTTGTATCTTCTATGAATGAATAATGTGACAATAACGTGATGATGGGGAATGGGAAAGAATCAAAGTTGATTAGAGGACATGAAATTATATTAATATACTGTGATTTTGTATCCTGAAAGGAACAACGAGTTTTATAGATATCGTGAATAATTCTCTTTGTATTTCTCCATTTCTGAGCTCTTTACATCTCAATTGAGATTGTCTATTTGCAAGAATTCTCAACTGGGAATTGTGTTCGCTGCACTGAACTGCACTGTTGTAGTACAAAGAAGCAATCATATTCATTATTATTATTATTTCTCCAATCCAAACAAACTTTAAAATAGAATGACATTTCTTACCCCATGACGTATTTGAAACGGGGATTCCCTATATTTTATAGTATGTACGGGGGACTTTAAAACAGTTTCGGATTTTCTTTATAAATAATGCCATCATTAATTTGGTAATAGTCTTGTGTGAGTAAACCATGATGATGCATGCATCAGATCTTAAAGATGGTGTTAGTTAAGTAATACGAACAGCTGCAGTTTGTAATTAATTGTTTGTTAAGCAATGCTAAAGATAATGAGTAAACTATGCGCCTCTGGTCACTACTGATATGAATGATTTTTCAATAAAAGTCCAATCAATGTCATCCTGGTGTTCATTTGTAGTAACTCGGGTACAATTTCACTGACTCATCAAACTAGTATGCAATTCAATTGCCAAACTGTGTGGCTGAGGTGACAATTTTGCATGCATCTTCTCATCTATAAAGAAAGCGAGAATGGATCCCGAATGCATTCACATAAAAATTCATGGGTATCAATAACACACCAAACGAATCACAATGTAACAAATTCGCTTCCAAGCTTTAAAATTATGAATATAAGTCACAAAGTTGTTCAATTATTACAAACACGAATTTCATTTGACCTCTACGTGATCTCTAAGTGTTTCCCTGAGGGATAATTAGGCATTAACAGCCTCGCTAGTGGGGTGGGATGAAAGGTTAAATGCAGTATAGATTGAACTATGATTGAAGCCAAAGTGGAAGAACTTTGGGACCTGAATTTTTTCCTTGTTGATTTAATCATCGGATACTCATCTTATAATGTTGTACACTTGCACACATTATCGTCATTTTATAACATCCGGAAGCAAAACATTGAATTGTGCACAACAACAGTGAATGCTCACAACTACATTCAATGATTTCTTTATTTTTATGCCTATTTTTTGCACTTTGCAAGATGGAAGTAGTAGTACAAAGATCTGGTATTGAATTAAACTTACGAGGTAAATAGATTAACCCAGGTAGTGAATTCATACTTGGTCATTAATGTATGGTTGTTGCCATTGCTCTTATTTTTTCCAAGGAACTTTATAATTAGAAATGAGGGAAATAGTGATTATTGCACTTCAAGCAGTTTCCACAGATTTCTCAGAGATTTGTTATGTTTAGGAAACAGTTCATCAGTTATTAGGGTAAACTACCACATTTTTAATCACTCTTTTTAATTAAAAATGTCTTTTCAGAAGGATTTTTAGAAAGTTTCTGTATTTCCATTCGAGTAGAAGATTCAAAGTTAAATTGTGATGAAACATTTATGCATTTACTTGGGGGTAAAAAAGTTTTTCAGTTTCCGCAAATATACAAACAAGTTTGGCATGTGGTCAAATTACCAAGTGCCAAAACCATTTCTAGTTTTAGCTACTGTCACATCAACATCTTGAGTTTTTATGTAAGAAAATGAGCGAATTGTTATATGATTTAATATTTCTCTCATCATCCAAGAAAAACTTGTGCGTTTGATGGAAATTTTGCTTAACATTTTTATGATTATGTAGACTTCTTTTACAGAGTATGTTTGATTATTATTTATTTCATTTTTTATGGAGAAAGGATGATTAAATATTCTTTATGGAATTGTTATGAAAATCATTCATTATAAATGAAACATTCTGCAGTTAACATGGACTAGGTGTAATAAAATTGGGTACTTTTTCTTCATATTGTTTAACTCACAGAAACTAGTTAGCAGTGGGTTTAGTCGTTTTATGTGAGTATGTAATAATAATTCTTAAATAAAGACGCATTATATGGTTGTTAGCCTTGAGACATTTTTGCATTCGCTTGTGTCTTAAAATAAAAGGCTAAGACCTAAAACCACAGAAGTTAATAGAAGGAGATATGGAATTAATTTTTGTTTTAAAAGAAAGCCTAATAAAAAATTAGGGACTAGCATTGTAGAACCGGAAGTAAATCCTTAAAACTAAATTGCTTTAATTACAGTCTTCATCCTCAGATGCAATCAAACTGTAAACCATACAAAACTCAAAAAATACCAAGTTACCTTATTCTCAAAATCCCCTTGAGATTTTTCGACATTTATCTTTCCAAAACAAGAAAAATATCTTAACATTAAGGCAATTACTGTTCCATGTTCCAATAATCCATGTTCAAACCCCTGTATCAAACCTTCGAATAAATTTTTACAACTACATTATAAAATGGTTTAACAATAAAAACTAACATAGGAGCTTACAACCCAGCAATGCGTTTTATTATCCACAAGGTATTAAAAGAAAATGGTGAAAGCAATAATGCCTTCACATTCACATTACACGCACACTTAGAAGTGCGAAGCTAATCGCAATAAGTTGGTTCACCATAGCCACACCACCATACACCTATCCCTATGTTAAGTTAAACCTTACGAATTTTCTAAGATTCTTTTGATAAGTCACACCACGATATTATTTTGATGATGATGATGATAAGTATACAGATATTAGGTGTTGTGTGGGATGCACAAGTATGTGTTTTGGCTTACTTGTGCACTCAAGTAGGAAATAATATCTAGAAGGGATTTTCCTACGATATTGTACAATTTTATACAGATCATGAAAAGAGAGAGGAAGTAATATTAACTCATAGGATAATAATGTGAACATCATCTCATATACAGAAGAGATTCTTGTGTCCTTTTAATCTCAGGGATTAGTAGTAGAAGTAGTAGTGGGTACAAAACCGTGTATGAAATTGTTACAAGGTGTTAAAGTCATAGACCTCCGGCTTTTATTCCTTTCGGATTTTGGTTTCTCTCCCTTTGACTTCAAATATTAGTCTGAATCTTTACAATCATCAGTATTACAACCACCACCACCACCACTAGAACTACAATCATCATGATCATCATTAGATTGCACACCCTCGTAATAATCTTTCTAGAGTAATATCATTTCTAGAAAGAAGAGAATGAAACCCGAATGATCGGAGAAGAACATCATCATCATCATCAAATCATAATGCTTTTGACAAAACCCTCATCCGATTCTCTTCTTCATCAGATAATTACATTCACATAGTCCTATTCAACCTTCTTTCTCTCGGATATCATTCCCTTCACTTTTCCTTCTTACCAATAGGGAAAGCTACTGCTGAAGCCACACTTAAACAGTTTCAATTTCTGATAAAGAGGGCTAAGACGAAGTAAATTAAAAATGATATTAAAGTTAGTTACAAGATGTAAGATATATATATAAGGTAAGCATGTCTACTGTGTGTAGATTCTTCCAGCTTAGAATTTGTATGTTTAGCCAAGAATGTATGAAGTCAAGAAGAGTTAAAATTTATCCTGGTACTAAACGGCATAATGAGATGATGACATATGAGATGACATGGTATGGAATGCAGAGTCATCATAGTTTCATAAAATAAATCCACAATCAAATAAAAATCTGATGAGTTCTCGCCCGCACTGATGGATTAACCAGAGCCGGGTGTCATAATGCCCGTGTGTGAGTGTGTGTGCGTTTGTACAAATCTAAGCTTGTGTTACACATAAGACCCTATTATTCTATAAAAAAGGACTAGGTAGGCAGCTCTATTATCTAGAGTTGGGGAACTGAAATATGATACAGAGTTTTTTGATGATGATGTTGATTTGAAGAAGAGGAAAGTCTAGCCTAATCATGACTGACTTGATGCACTTGATACCCGTCATGGAAATATTACATGCTATATGATATGATACATATTATATTGTGTAGCTTCTCGGTTTGTTCATCAACCAGGCTAAAATGAAAGTAAACCACAATCCCTTTTTTATTATCACATGTCAATAAAACTGTCTGTGGTGAAGGTGACGGTGGTGGTATTTACTAGAGGTGGTAACTTGAGTTGCAGTAAACGAAAGATTATTATTAAAAGGTGTTAAAATACCTGAAGATAAGAGGAGGCCACAGGAGAGTAGTAGTGTGGAGAAATGTTGGCATTTTACTTATTTACAGGTTATTGGCACGGAATAGAAGGGGAAATGTGGGTTGGATTGGATTGCGGCGAAAGTGAAGTTGACTCGTCTTGGTCTTGTCTACAGACCAAGACGTAGGCAATAAATAGGTGATGAATCTCCATGTCATGCATATAAGTTAGTAGTAGTAGTAGCCACATCAAGAAGTTTGCACATGCACTCAAGATCAGTCAATACCTTAGGTTCAATGTTAAATGTTCATAGGTTATGGAAATCCAATGGGGGAAGGGAAATCACCTTTGAAATTATATTTTATACATTGGGATAGGGCTTTTAACATCCTTGGCTTTAATTTTTGTTTCAAACGTGGCATCAATACGGATGATATATTATGTTACGTCATGTTACGCATGATTTACACCTAAGATCTATGTGTATCACTTTACTCTAGATGTGTGTCAATATTACTATGCAAGATTTTTAACTTTCTTCGACGAATACGATCTTGATCTTTTAGATCAAAGCTCATTTGACCTTGGAGTTATATGCAAAATTAAATAAAAATCGAACCTTTTGAGACTATGAGACTGTGAGTATCAACTCAGAGACAGGGGTACTTCTGACATGGTTATACTTCAGCAAAAACACTGACCACTGGGTTATTCTTATTATATAACTTTGTATAGCTTCAGGCTCCTTTCTCCCTACACGGGATGATCTCTAGCTTTACAATGATCAGTTGGGATATCTGTGACCAAACCATTTCACATCGCCCCCACCACGGCACGTGCTTGGTATACAGCTTGGAACTTTATAATGCTTTTTATCCTACCACAAATGATCAAGACTTTTCTACATTGTAATTGTAAATGTCACCAGTTGAATTTCTTGAATGAGTTGCACAAGACAAGAAAGTCAAGTTACCCGATTCAGAAAATAGTGAATGGAGAAAAAAAAGTCAGCAATAAAAAAAACCTCAGTTCCAAGAGTGAATTTGATGTATAATGATTCGTGTGTGTTGGAAAAATGAATATATGTTTTATACACGTATCAAAAATCAGTAGTAGGATTATTAGGTAGTACTACTTACTAGTAGTAGTAGTTTAACCGGATGAATTGAGAATGAACGAACCCATTATGTGATGAGAGTGAGACATCACATGGCTAAAATAACTTGAACCCTCAATCCGTTTCCTTCTTTTTTTGATATAAACCACAATCTAACTAACTATTCATCCTTATGAATTTCAAACGGTATCTTGCACACATAAACTATTATGCATGCATCACAAATGCAAGGTATATATAAGGTGGTATGGATTCTATATAGGTATAATTTTAGGACTTCTCTCTACGTACGCAAATAAAATCTTTAAATGTCACCAATATGGCAGTAAGAAGAGTAAAAGTCAAGAGTAGTAGTGAGTTAGATTGTGGTGATGTGAGTAGTAGTAAGCAAAAGTAGTAAAAGATTTAACAAAGCTCAAGCTAATAGATGATGTTCTTAATTTAACGTTTAAAAATCTCTTTTTTCCAAACATATTCACCCATTGCCATCCGAATTTCAATCCACCCTGGTAATTTTCAGGTTGAAGTTGCTTCAGAGACGTAAGCAGCCGTGAATTTATTGATTCTCTGTCAAAATCTTTTTCTTGTAATAATATTACATTATTTATCTCTTGTAAAAGCGAATTTTGGCTCAGATTCTAAATCTCACACCATTCGATTCCAAATCCTGATATGAAACTTTGGAACAAAATCTTTTTAATTTCTATTCCCCTCTGAGAAAGAACTTATGCGTTGTTCTTGAGTAAAATCTAAAAAATGAGGTAAACGGTAAACCCAACTCTTTAGTTTCTTTGAGATTGATTAGCAAACGTGCATCTGCTAAACTCCTTCACTATATCATATAGGTCCATTATATATTTAAAACTGTTTAATTTAGAGTTTTACATACAGCCGGCAAGTGAAGCTGGTTGTATGATGAAGTCTCAGTGTAGTACATATTTATGCATGAGTACACATAGTCAACAGTGTTTCGGTTCGCTGTTTGAGACATTTGAAATGACATTAAAACCATTTTGTCAAGCATAATACACAGAATGAATATGTGTGTCTTGTGTTTTGGTGCAAGAAATGAAATAAAATAAATAAAAAAGGTATGGATGAGGAGGCGAAGAAGAAGAAGGAAAGAAAAAAACTGTTTCATGAATTCAGCGTCAAATATAAAACGTCAGCATTTGAAAGTAATGGGTTAAAAGTGAGATTTTAATAGTTGAAGTGGGTAAGAAATAGAACTGAAAAAGTTTAAAAGAAGATCAACTCGTCCATGGATGCATGTGTTGTTCCACTCTTGGTTTGTTATAAAGTCAAGTATAGTTAGGTTGATGAGGAAGATGATGATGGTGGTGGGGGCATATTATGCAGTCAGTGGCAATAGAAGTAATAATAGGTATATTATAATAGTGTGCAGTGGGGTCCTAATACTGAACCTCTCATGATGGCTTTATTTCTCCTCTTCAAAACTCTCTCTCTCTCAGATTCTGCCCTATAATATTCATTTTATTTGCGGATAACCACACGATACACGAAAGCAAAGTAAACTTCTTCGTGAGATGTCTTATTTAACAGAATGTGACAAAGTCACAAAATCCTTTGACGTCAATGCAATTCCTTACATGATTCATCTATCTTTCTTCCCTTCCTTACTTTGCTAAATGCTGGGGATCTTTCTCGGATTCTTGGATATTTTCCCTGTGTCCTTTTCCTGTCCGTAATAATGCTAAAAAAGTAACGATAAACTCTGTTCCTTTCCTGGATGCATTCTCTATCTTGAGGTCTTTATAAAAAAATCTTCTTTCCTGTTCCAATTCTACTTGGGGTTTTTTATAAACCGGCCTTGGCGGCGGTAGTCATCCAATGTAGAAAATCGGATTTTAATGATTTAATCACATAAAAGAGAAACCACCTTGGGGAAAATGGATGTAAAATTCTATGTGTGTAAACAAATTTGATACTCTCAGAAGGATACTACTGTGCTATATGCTAGTAGGAATGAATATTAGAGTTTACTTACGAGCTTTTAGTTTAACTTGTAGACTATTAAGTATTTACTAATTGACAACAAGTCAAGAAAAGGATGTGTGTCATAAATTTTAAGTAAAAGATTGAGTACAAAACTTAGAAACAAAATCCTGAAAGGGTTTTATAATATTTTTTATGAATTTATGCATGAATCTTATGCATTTATTTGTACATTGAGATGGATGATAAACAGAGAATGTTGGAGGAGCTCAGAGTGCAATGAGTACGCAAATATAGTACAATATGTGACTTAATTTGATTTCGCAATGGTGGACACAACGGATGAAGAGATTTTTATAAAAGTTTTAGTTTAATGTGCAAAGAATTTGTTTATGGAAGTAACAAAGTACGCAAAGAAGTTTGTTACATACTTAAGAGATTCCAAAATTAGGATACACATTTAATTTCACAATAAAAATAAAATTCGAAGAATTTAACATGCCAAACTAGATAAAATTAATTTCAACGGAGAAAGTAAAGGTTGACTCTTTTACGCAAGTTAACTTAAGTAGTTGTGTGTTTACCTTTGTTCAAAACATGTTTTCTGTACATGTGTAATCAAAATATTATTTTCCCTTATAAAATATGCTCCAAAAATTGTACAGTTCTTTAAATTGAGCCCTTTACCTTCGTTATTGCTAAAAATACGTAGGGACTATGACCTAGGCCTAAACATTTGATACCAATCACTCTATAAAAGTGGCTGCATGCACTTTCTCACTTTGCACTTTTATCGATAGCCTTGTTAAAGTAGAATGAAAGTGGTCATTTGTAACCTTACAAAATATAACTTAAATCGTAGACAACGTAATGTTACTACTCAATTGGATTCTGTCTAGTTGAAAGAAGTGGTATCATTATTCGACATAAGAACCTGAACGAGTTACCGAGTAGCTACTACTACTACTATCACTTACCTAAAGACTACTGTCTTCCTTGAATATTGCCATCATACACATCTCTATAAAATGAAACATAATGCATACCTACTTACTCCATCTAATACCATTACCAATCCCATCACAACTACCTATTCCCTACCCCTCCAGCATTTCCCGAAAATACAACCTGAATAAGTAAAAAAGTGAAATAAGATTGTACAAGATGATGACGATTTAACTTGAAGAGAAAGAAGGCCGAAAAACTTTTTCAAAATACAAGGTAAAAGTAGTGACACAGTCAGTCAGAAGTAGTAGTAGTAGGAGTCCTTTGGTGGTCCTTACTACCAGAGGCAATACCCGTGTGTAAAAACATAAGGCAATATTTGTAATATCCATTCATTCAGTAGCCACTCTGTGATAGTCTCGAATCCAATATTAAACTTCCTACCTATCCTAAGTAACATTACTTACATAATGTAGAAAATGTTACTTGAGTCAAGTCAGACAGAGATCTTTATGTATTTTTTTTCTCGTTTTTTGAGAAAAGAGGTGAGCCAAAGAAATTATATACTAAATGATGATACTATATAGAATAGGACAGAGGGTTGAGATAAGAAAGCGGAGAAATACATACGTAAGGGAGGAAATATTGTAGTAGAAAAGTATTATATTAGTAGAGAGGAATACGAGTCCCAATGGAACTCTTTTAGAGGCTACTTTTACATCGTTTTGTTCAAGGAAAAAAACCGGCCTTTTTATTTATGGACCCACTGTGTGCATTATTTCACGCTATTTTCTCTCTTCATGATAAAAAAAGTTTTACCTTTCACCCATTTTGATTTCTCTCTCTTATCTTCTTATGTCTTCCACGCCCATTCCTTTATGAGTATGAGTATTTCTACTTGCCAATTCAACAAGATCCTACTACCAGTAGGAGTAAAAAATACACAAAATACCATCCAGTTTGGTACTTTCTAGCCCAAAAGATACTCCTCAATGTGTCTCTATACAATGTTTAAATAATAGATATTCCTCATCTTCTTTCTTATGACCTAACCTACGACCCACCTCCCTTTACACAGGTACATGGGCACAAAACTATACTTACTTTTACTTTTAAGACACTTAGCCTCTATAACATTCCTTTTTTATCCATTTATAAAGCTCAGGCTGTAATAGTCCCAGCATTATTACAAACGTTACAAGACATGGCTTACTTAAATCTTGTAGAAGAGCATGATAACAAAATAGATGTGTAAGTAATAGCAAGTAAGGTAAAGATATAGAGGAGTAACACAAGGGTACAAGAACATTTTATATTTTCCCAAATTCCATCTGTCTTTTGCCAAAAAATGAACCTCAGAAAAATACAAGGAAAAAAACCATATCAAGATGGAAATATTATACTGAGTGCAAACACTTTTCAAAACTACTTCCGATCTTAAATCGAAGAAAAATTTTAGTTTCAGATTAGCCATACTGAATAGCCCATTGGTATACAATGGTTGACCAAAACTACTAAAGCACAATAATCATATAGACATAATATAAAATAAAAAAAAGAGACTAGACTCTCTTTGCGGTTTACACTTTCCATCCTTGTACTTGTGTGTAGTTATTATTATTATATTAAGCCTATAAACTAGCTCAATTCTTCTCTGCACTTACGGAATTGCCCTCTTCTTTTTGATTCTTGACTTTTTCACGAAATGGCTATTAATGTTATGTTACTTCAATGCTCAACTACACTATATATACCACTGTATTCTTCCCAATGGACTGTTCTAATGTATTGATGCTGGAGACTAGAAGGAAGGAAGATGGGAAAAAAAGGAACAAAAATCTATGTATGAGATGTTCACTATTTTTTTCAGTCATATTATTATATGAGAAAAAGAAAAAAAAAGATGTGAAGGGGCATTGGATCTAACCAAAGGGTAATCTCTTGAATTATACATAAGCCCATTGACCACAAAAATATATGGTTCAACTCAGTTTTCCAATGTATTGCTTATTTTTTATGGAGACATCCTCATCTTCTATCTACCAAGCTACTTTCCACTTTCTCTGCCTCTAATATATATTATATATGTCAGTTTTGAGCTTTGTAATATAATACTTATGCCAATAATGCAACCACCACTGGTATAATATAAGTACCATCACAGTAGAGTCCATAAGAACCAATAATAATACTAGAGTCTACTGTCTACTAGTAACCAGTGGACCAAGTCCCGTGTGGGCTTCTCGAATTATTCCCGTGTGTTTTTCTTTCTTCCTTTTTGCACTCAAAAACCGGCTTTCTCTTATTCAACAACATAATAAACGTCTCTCTCTCTATACAGATAATACCAAAAGAATCCTTTCGCTTGAATTGGAATCTCTCCCAGAATTGAACAGAGCACAAAAAAATGTTAGGACACATCAATATCATCATCATCATCTTCAGAAGAATTCGTTAGATAAAAGGGTTTTTTCCTGGTTTTTATGAGGAAAAATGTCATTGCATATGAGTGCCATATATATGTAATGATGCGGTGTGTAATATGATACAGAAAGAGATAGAGGGAAAGTCATTATCATCAATAGTTGACCATCTGCTTATTAAATATGCAATGTGCAGTTATATATTCCTAATGTCTTGTGCTATTGCATTGTTATGATGTATGCGAATGATGTGACCGACCGATCACAGAGATATTTTAAGGCAACAACGGGATAAAGGATTGAATGAGTAGGGATAATGTTTTTTAGCTATGTTGATAGAGTTTGTTGGGGTTATGCAACCTCATTGAAAATACCAAACGGTTGGACCAACCAAACCTTACGAGCTCATTGGGACTTGCCAGGAGGTAAAGATTTTCTTCATAAATCCCTAATGAAAAGAATGAAGATGAAAGAGAAAGCAGAATTAAAAAGAATTCCACAATTGTTAAGCGAATAGTGAAGGAAGGTAGAGAAGTAGTAATAGAAATAAATAAATGGAAGACTTTGAGACTGGAGAATGGAAGAAGATTTTTAAGAAAATGCAATTGGATAGATAGGTAAAGGAATGAGTTGATAAAGAAAAGATCCAATTCAATAGTAAATCCACAGTGAGCTAACCTAACTAAGATGTACACAGTAGACTATGTCAAATGATGGTGTAGTAATGGTAGAAGCTATACAAGCGTTTTTTGGAGATTTTAGAAACCTCCAAATAAAGATAAAAGATCTGTCTCAATAGAATTGACTGAGTATATATACCATCATTACAATTGTTGTTCAGTATATACTGTAAAAGTGAACTTTTTGATAGAAAAAGGAGGAAAAAGAACATACGATGAGCCATTTGGGGAAAGTAGATTGTCCAAATTGGAGTTCTTATTATTGAATTAGGTTGTTGAAAAGAGTCAAATGGAAATTTAAAGTGCGAACAAATGAAGAAAGCAAGTTATGTGTTCTGTCTTCCTGATTTAGGTCTTTATTCTCTATTTGGGCATTTATTTTTTATCGATGTGAGATAGCACTAGCTTAGCTATTATGATTTTATTATGAAGTCGATAATGTAGTATGTGAGGGTGGGGGTTGGGTAGGGTAACAAGATAAAATATTGTATAATCTAAGGTTTGTTCATAAAAGCAGACAATAGTGCAGCTACCTAAATACAACTATACAGATTTAGAATACAGGAAAGCTTTTTTATACAGTAATGAGTTGTCATAAGGGGTTTTGTAAGACATGGAGAAATTTTTTCTAAATAAAAAACTTTAATTTGTAGTTTTGATTGTAATTTCTATGTAATGTAATAATGTAAATTGTAATCTTAAAAAATCATAAACACTTCAGATTATTTTAGACTCTTTAAAATTTAGAACAAGCTTATTCTAATTAATTAAAGCCAGCTACTAATCAGTTAACTTAATTTTTTTGGAGATATTTTTAAAACACTGAAGAGTAAGGGTGTACTAAAGCAGATTCAAAGACAAAAGGCCTGTAACAGAGATAAAATAAAGGATTCAGCCTGTAGCACATTCATACTTGGAACATAATTTCTCTACTTTCACCACCTCTCACATTAGTGTCTAGCATTAGATCATATGTGCTAATACTCTGATGATAATACTCAAGGAGGAACTGAACTAAACCCAAAGTAATCTTCCCATCTCGTCTCACTCCAATTCCGTAAGAAAATATAAAAGTTTTAAGAAGAAAAGAGACGGAACTATGTAATAAGAGGAAATAAAAGGCTTTCTCTTCTTCTTTTACTAAAGAAGGAGATGGACGAGACAAGAGCACGAAGGCAGACACACGATACTGGGTTAGATTGTGAGTCTATCTCTATTATAGTTACTTTTAGGACACTCACAATAGTCCTCTTGAAGAAAGGCCTATTTTTTCTCTCTCGTCTTCTTCTTCGCCTGACAAAAACAAGACTCACAAAATGAGGTGATAAAGAAATACAAAAAATAAGAAAATAGCCAGGTCTTAATGTAATCTGCCTGGTCCTTGTGTAAAAACTACGTAAGGAAAAAAAGTTTCTTTCTCGTCCTTCCTGAGATTATCATGGTCATACATGCGGGTATTGAGACAGAAGAAGCATGAGCTAAAAATTAAGCTCCTTCTTCTTTTCCAAAAAAGGAGTTGAAGGAAAAAGAGAAAATAAAGGTTCAGGAATGTAAAAATTAACAGACTGATTCATAGATTGTAAATATGAGAATGCATGGAAAATTCATCCAACATGTACTGACTGACTGTGGTTATATATGAATGAAAGTGAAAGCTGTAATACATCATAGATCGACTATCAACCCTGCTATTATGGCATGCTAATATTACGGGTTTTTTATAGTCGTTTCGATACTTGGTTGTTTCTGAAAAATGTTTTAAATGATTTTCGGGTTGTATTTTTATGGTTAATTTTATGTGATAACAAAGCTCTGACGTTTGAGGACAATTAAAAAATGAAAAAGTTTAAAGTTGAACATTTTGAATAATCAATCTTATTTCATTTTTAATTCATTTCAGGATAATAACTTGCAGTAGAATATTCAACATAACAATCGGCTGCCACTTATAAAGAAAAAGCTTGACTGCGATTCCAAGGAGTTGGAATTTAAATACAAGCTTTCATATTAAAGAAAGCCTTTTGGCATCACTTCGTGTATCAAATGTTTTCAGGTGACCGAAATCACTCTAAAGCTTATTGCTAAAGCTAAAGTATTGATTTACAATATTATAAAACTATAAAAAAACAACTGGGCAATTGGGATTTTCTAGAAATACTAGATTATTAAAAATATCTGCTTTAAAATAGAAAATACAACGCAGAAAAACACCAATTGCTTCTTCTCCGTTAAGAATTCCAAACCATACTCAATTTATTTGTACTAAACAACAGTAAATGTATCTTAAAGAAAGAGATAATGCAACATAAAGTTATTCGGGGTGCTTTTGTAGATAAATGGTGATGCAAATGCAAATGGTTAAAGAATTAAATTGGATTTTCACAAATGCTGAAAACATCAATCATGTAATCGCATTGAAGGCAAAATATTATAAGAGAAATAGTTAAAAGAGACAGCATTGAAGATTTTTTTTTCTCAAGGAATTTATTCACCACTCTCTCGACAGACACACAAGTTAGCTTTTTAACCCTTTTGCTCAAGACATTTCTCACTATGCATTAATCGGGTTCGGGTGAGATGAGTTGAATCTCAGAGATGATCTGAATTCAAATGCAATTCTAACTACCGTCTATTGCATCTTGGTTAAACTTTCACTGCATTATTTACCTTATGTACAAGGTGAGTGAAAGGTATTAAAAGGATTCAAAAATGTACTTAATTTACTTAAGCACAAGTAAAGAAAAAAAATCAGTTATTTTAAACTTTCTGAAAGTGCGACTTAAAAACCCTAATATCATTTCCATGTTAAACCTAATGTTCCCTAAGCCCATTCAACTCACAAACAAGATGGAAAATTGTACTCCATTCACAGCAAATGGTACCTTACTCCTCAAAACAATAATGTCACAATGCTTCTAACGTTCCAACCTTTTCAAACTTTATCTAACCAATTTCCAACAACGAAGGAGCAATTAAGCGAGGAAAATTTAATAAAAAGCAAATTTATTATTACGGCAAGTTTCTATCTTATCTTAGAAATAAGGGGATGAAGATGACACACACACACGACTAGGCTTAAGGTGTCGTCAATGTGTCTTGTTTCATAAATTCCTATACTTTCTGGGTGGCAAGGAGATCAAGTCTAGTAGAGACACAACATAGTAAGTATGGACTACTTATTAGACTAGTAAGTAAGAGTTAGTTTGCCAGTTAGCAACTCAACTCTTAAGGCTTTCTTTACCCATACTGCTACTACTACTACTGTTTCCTCTCTACGTTTGTATACAAAGCTAGAAATAAAGAAGATGAATTTTGAGAGGTAGTAAGCTGAAATTTCCTGAGTAGAATTATTGCAAGAGGTGACAATAAATTTGTCCCATCAGGGTTTTGTGGTGGGAGAAAGACAAGGCGAGCCACCCTTTCATCTAAAATCGTAATAAATAAGGAAATGGTCTCATCTGAGGATCTCTTCTTCTCCTTGAGGACCGACTTGTGTTCAATATGTATCACTCAGAAACACATTAGAAACTTCTTTCAGTCTTAAATACATCGTGTATGTGTGTGTGTGTATAGAAAATAAATAAGTATAATTTATATTATATATCCATCCTAAATAAATACACTAGTACTGTATTTCTCTGCAAAACAGCAGAAAATAACCAACAACACCTTCCATCCATAAATCCACCTTCCCACATATATATTAACCACAAATATTATATTGTATATGCTATAAGTGTTTCTTATTTTTATTTGTACACCTTAACCCTTCCATGGAAGTCTTGCATTTGCTTCTGTCTCACAAAAAAGTTTTCCTCTTCTCGAATTATTTTATGAAATATGCCCTCGTGGGAGTCCAATGTTTGTTTTCTCTAATCGTCTGCAGAAAGAGTAGTACACATAGGGAATGATATTGGGGATAATCGAAGTAGTTGGCTATTTTACCGTAGAGAATTCTAAATTACTTTAGATTTAAGTTGTATAGCAGGCATATCTTTTATCAGAGATTATCCGTTGTTAGTCCATTACGTATTTTTACTGTAGACGAAAAGCTGGGACAATTTAAGAATGCAAGGGTTTTTACTGCTTTTTATCCGAGTATCAAGTTCCTTCACTAAACTTTTTATTCCTTTTGTCAATCACATTATTTTTCAAATTAATAGAATCCGCGTTTCTATTAAAATATAGGTGACCAATTCAGTTACATCTACAACAAATACTTTTGTCTGATCTGATACAAATAATTTTGACATGTTGGTTATCATTTTGTAATTAAAATAATTAGTCAGTTTGCATAATTTATATTTCGTATTGCTCAATTGATTTCCTTTAAAAATAAAAAAAATTTGATCAAATTCAAGAATCAATTTGTTTTTCAATTTTTCATACGTATAGGAAGCAACGGGGATAAAAGTATTAGACATTACGAATGAATATTAACAAAGCACTAAAACAACAATCTGATTACCAAAGATTCTTCCATATCTAAATATCACGTACAAATAGCAAAATGAGCATAAAAACAACCTAAACCACTTTATAAATTTTCTTCTTTTCTAAATGAAAGATTTTGCCACTGGTCTGGTCTGTATCCAGACCTATTATAAAATATTTCATCATCAACATCATCATCATCATCTTTCCAATCACAATCAAAGATTTAAACTTCATATTTCATTCTGATGGGGGACAATAAAGAGTGTTTTTGAAGTCGTCAAATTGATTTTTCACAGGCAGGGTGCCTAACAATTATTAGTTAGTATTCATACCATTGTATACCCACCTACTTTATTCCTAAGTAGCTCAATACAAATGAAGAGTTTACTATACATTGAGCTAGTAGATATAAATACGATCTTAAAATCTTCAATGACTTCCTACTTCCAATGAATCCATCCACCACCACTACCATCAACATCATAGTAATCATCACCTTTTGCCATTTTTGCTTCCAAAACTCTTTTATTATTACAAAGCAGAAATGCTTTAGAATAAAAAGCCAAGAAAACAGGGTGGCAGTAGCAATCTCATTTATTTCTTGAGCGACACGACAACTTTTCATACTATGGTGAACAAAGTCAATTCAATGATTACTTAATGACAATACTTACGACACGAGAGTGCTTAAGACAGCATTACAATTTTTCTTGACAAAGATTTTTTTCATGATATTGTGGAAAGATTTGCAGTCATTTACGACTGTTGAAAAGCAAGTACCCAATCCTAATAGAGTACAATGTTTTAGAATTTTCAATCTGGAAATAACTTCTGTGAATGCTTAACCATTGTGATTACTCGTGGAAGTTTTGAAATCAAATTCTTATCAAAAGAAACAACACTTCATTGCATAAGACATTATTCATGAATAATGAATAATAATAGTTTCATATTTGTATTTAGTTTCGTTTTGCTATTACTCCAATTCCAACGTATCTAGAACAAATTTGAGGTTTGAATATGCTTAGAAAGCCAGACTTTAGAGATTGTTTTCCCCTAAATACCCATTTTGTGGGAAACACCTTACTTTCTTACAACCTTCACCTGCCTGTCTAAGAAGTTCTTGTTAAAATTAAAACTGCATAATTGATTTTCCTTCATCCATTTGTTGTTGTCCTATAATGGGTGTGTTCCTTTGAGAACTGCAAGTTCTGTGAAATCCAAGGTTTGTTATTTTGGCTCAGCATGGGGACAATTCAGAACACTTCACACTTTTCACCAAAGTTTCTTCACTACTGAAAAGTCAAGTAAACGGTTAGTACAAAGATTGACTTAAGTTTTTCCTTTATTGGACTTTCCTTCTTCTGGAGTCCTCTCTGTTTTTAAAAATGTTCTTGTATTTTAAAAACTTGACTTTTAGTTCTTCTGTAAGTTAAATAGCATTATTTGGAGCATAATACGTTACAAAGTAATTAAACAGCATTCACACTAGCCCATCCGGAACTAACTATTAACAATCAGCATTCTATGATGCATAAACATTTTACTGTACCTTTAAGTAAACCGCACGTTAGTGAGGGTAGATGTACCTTTCTTTTTCTTTCTAAATATTTACATAGTTCTACTCAATGTATCGATTACAAAATGGCCTAGTTTCATTTGTCCTTCAAAAAATTTCAAAGCGTCCATAGTAATCTTTCCTGGAAAGTAGAAATGTCAAAGTAGTACATACCTTGATTAAAATCTGTATTCGTGAATCTCTTTTCACATTTCTTGAAGCAAATAACTGAAAAGGCTTTTAAAAATAGAAGAGAATTCCTTAATTGATTAAAGTACAGTGACTATAGAGAGTAATAACGCATAATAACAAGTCTCAAAGAACTTTTAGAAAAAAGGAAGGAAAGAAAGTTTTAGTCTCATATATTTCAGATCGGTATAAAAGTAAGATGCGTTTTAGATTTTAGAATGGAAACCTGTTCAAAAACTACGTATGGTATAAAAATTATAAATTGACTTTTTCTAATCTTTAGTACCTGCTAAACATTTAACCATTGCTGAATAAATTGCATTAGTTTTTACAAATTGCACTACTATCCACGTGCACCTTTACAATACTTCATTTCTTCAATATAGTAACACAAAATTGTTCACAATTAAAATTTTCAACAATTACTTAAAAGAAATATTACACCCGAGATGTATGAATGATTCAGGAAAATTACTTTTTTTCTAAATATTACTACTTACTCCCGAATAAAGCATATATAGAACTTGTTGAAGTCAACCCTAGTTACAAAAATTCCGGGGGTGTTGTTACAATCTCCTGTATAGAGAAAATATCCAAAAGTAAGAGAAAAGCTTTGATTTTGCACAAAGAATTGGGAATAGAACAAAAACCGGATAAGGGATGTTATGAACAAAGGAGCGTGTAATGAGGTTGCTAGAAATCAGGCACCTATTGTCGTCCTCATTTTCTATCTAATGCCGATGCATTGTTGAATCTCGACCCACAAAACATACAACAGGGAGACTAAAAGGCCAAAAGAAAGCCAACAGTAAAAGCTTAATCATCTCTCTATTTCATCACAAAGTCTAACAACATTCCTTTAATAATGACAATGATATTTAATGGTGAATGAATGAATTGTATGAGTAATTGTACTTTTACCTCTATCTTTATCTATAATTTTATACAACTTGGTTCCTTCCTACACAAAGTCCACATGGTTTTATTCTCTACCTATAAATTAAAAACAGCAGTATAGATAAAGCAAGGAAGCTGGGCTTTAGTAAAACTAACTAACTTTACCTTTTCTCGAAATTTCCACCATTCAATGGGAAAGTATAAAATCTATAGTTTTAATATTGCTTAAAACTTTTATACATCAGAGTGACAAAATTGTTACACAAAGTCCAACTGGAAATCATATACCGTTAAAAGTTGACACTTTTAATTGTCAAAGTGTAACTTTAATTTTTCTAAAGGAATTTGACACTTGATACGAAACCCGAGTAGAATACTGACTGATTGCATTATTAAATAAGCAATGGATTGAAGTTGCCAAGAAATTAAAATATGCATGTAGTTACTCTTTCTAATTACAATCATACCTTATACTATACCTATACCATAATAATACTATTGAACAAGGTAAAAGTCAAACAGTTGGCGAATGCAGTGAGCCAAATCTACTAGTGAATCTAGTGTGTTAGAGCTTCCAGTTTCGAAGTCAAATTTCTATATAGGATTAATAGAGTAATTTCAGATGAAACAAGTATTATTTCATAGTTGAAGGATCAAAGTGATCCTTTCAGTTAATCATCGTAGCCACCATCATCATCATCATCATCCAATGTTTTCTTAAGCAATTTTTCCCTGCCTCGTAGAAATAATAAGGGAAAATCTCCACAGACATGTAATACAAATTTGACTTTTTGTTTTATACCATGGGGAGCTTTGATCCTTAGTATTTATACAGAACTCTGATTTTATTGAAGGTATCTACAGAGGGTTATAGTCCAAATACACTAATAAATAAGTAAGCTTTTACTTTCATTCAGGTTGATGAGTATTTTGCCTGTTTGTACATAACGGGTAATGAGTATCACCCACTAAGGTATTATTTTTGCTCGCTACTCACTTTGGTGTTCGGTCATTATGATGATGGGATATTATTTAGTACACCACCACCAGTTTTGTTTGTGGTCGTATGTACTACGGTGGTCATCATCATCTCATCTTTGTGTTCAAAAGCTACTTGATGCTTGTGCTTTGAGTATTGATTCATTCATATAGATTATTATTACTTTTTCTAAACACAGTTCTAACAAATACAAAGGGGCAAAATATTATGGATGAGTTCTTTATGCCACGTTTGCTAATTTATTGACACAAAGTGAAAGTCCTAGGCTTTTATGTTTGAGTGTGTACCACTGCGTATCTTTTTTTTTGCCTACTTCTCTACTCTTTATCATTGGTATGTGTTGTTTATTATGAATTCCATTTCGGCACAAGTCATTAGGTAGATGACAAACTCGTTTTGCTGAGGTCTTCTTTCATATTCGTATAGGTATTCAAGATGGATGATTTTTTAACACAAGGGTTTTCAAAAGAACGTTTTAGTAAAAGTTTAAAAGGGATTTTAGAAAAAGCGATCGGGTAAAACTTAAATATTAGGTGCAAAAAGAACACGTAAACTAAAGCGGAATTAACAGGACAAAGAACTCTGATGTGAATTTGTTTTCAAACATGTTTAATTTACCTTATCTTACTTCATAATTCCGGCTTGGTGGGTGATATTAATCCAACAATAGACCTTTCCTTTGACAAGTTTGAAGTTGGTTGGATAAACTTGTACAAATAAAAACTTTCCTGTGCAACTTGATTTAGCCCGAGCCTAGGCGTACAGACTTTCATTTCCTAATTGGTCACGAAAAGTAAATATTTGCTTTAAATTTCATCTAACCTTGCAATTTGTAACGCTCATGCCAAATTTCATCTTTTTATGTTGACTTTGAAAAACCGGTGGGGGTCACCCTGTAGAAGCATTCAAGTCACA
>JAQGBU010000431.1:0-29315 GCA_034698605.1 Isotoma decorata
AAGTAGTAGTGAAATGCACACACTATTCTGTGAGCGAAAAAACTATGTAAAAAAATAGCTTAAATATATATATAGATTGATAAAAGTTTCGATGTGCTAATGATTTAATGGTATTTTGAAAAGTGTTCTCGAGGATATCAGAATGATCTGTAACACGTCTTACTGCACGTCACAATGCGTTAATACATGCAAAGATTTATTAGAAAGACTATGAGTTAGTTGGCAATTGGCATTGAATGCACCAATGAGAACATTTTTAAAGTTTTTTGGCCAAGGAGTCAAACAGTATGAAAAAAATGAAAATAAAATTCCACTCGACACCCAAGCTAATAGCTCAACTTGTATTATTTTTATCTAACGAAACGTAATGAACTGACATTAGTTGCATCAATCTTTTTTCAGACGTTTATACTAAAGACAGAATGAATTATGCTTTGGGGCCGAATGGGACGCTTCGCTATCCGTCAGTAGTGGGAGGGGCCTCCACGTGTTTTCGTCAAAGCGTTTTTACAGCTTCTCTACTTTATAGCTAATGTGTAATGTACGTAGGTGCACTCTTCTCGGCTTTTATACTGTACTTAAGTACCTGATCATTCTGTGAATGCGTAAGAAAAATTAGTGAAACCTAAAAACTACTAAAGTAATTAATGGCCGAAACTTTACCTGGAAAAATTGAACACTGCATGACTTGATTAATGCATCCTCGAATTATAAATCAATCGTTTATAAAATTTATGTGAAATCTTATATAATTTGTTATTTTGATGAATCCATCCGCTCATTAGTCACGATATTTAATCCTAACCATGATTACTTATAATAATCATATGAAAATGATGGTCTTTTCAACCTCCTTCAAAAAATAATTGCAACAGATAGATATAAGCCAATATTTAGTCTGATCATCTTTAAACTATCCAAAAATAAAGGTGAGGTCGGGTTTAGAACCCCGATCTCTTCTAAGCTTAGACAAAAAATGTGGTACCACTGTTCTACTGTACAATACTCAGCCTATTATTTACAAATTACAATCCATTTCTAATGTTACTAACTTCTACCTGTCACCAGTTCCTTTTCTTTCCAATTATCGGATCGGGAGATAAAATATCAAATCAAGGTATGATACACCAATTGTCTCAATTCTAGCTTGCAAAATGAGTCTACATAGCTGAATGATATTACAACATCTTGCTAATTTATCTTATACTACATAATCATCAGCGATACTTGATTATGATAGAGAAAAATGTCATAAATTTCGTCTCAATTTTCGACTTGAACTGCAATAAAGCGAACTTGCTTTCTAGTCTTGCCATCTAATTAATCAGCTACCTTAGCTAGCTAGTACCATTTAGACGTATTTTTCAACATCATTATCAATCATTAAATTTTAAAAAATTAAATTTTTAATTTTTACTAATGATATTTTAGCATTTATGTGCAGTAGGTGACCCTTCCTTTGTGTGAGTCCACCAAAGTATAATTAAGTGCTCTTGACTCTTGAGTGATGTTCTAATGTCGAACTCATTTTGCGAGAAAAAGTCACTCTTTCCTTTTCAGAGTTTCACATTCAACCAAATGCGGTACTCTTGATGTCTTAACTCTAATTTTAAGTACCTAAGTGTCAAGCGTTTTCCTGTCTAGTACAACTGCAACTGTCGAACACTTTCTTGTACAACGATTCATAATTACTACTCTAAGCTTGCAAACAAAAAGGAAAGAAAAAATAATCATTTTTTACGATTAGGAATCAATGACCACGACTCGATAATATTAACAAACCCATTGTATATTTGATATTCATCTATGAACATTAACAAGTAGAAGAGAAGGTTAACCGATAACGATTGCCGATTATAGTTTTCTCATTACAAAATAAACTTTAGACCTACAGTTCAGCAAGCACGTCAATAAATTGCAATGCAAGCAAACTAGAATATTGAGTAACTAGTTAGTGTAGCATGTAAGCATGAAGATTAATGAAGAAGTAGATACTAATGAGACTAAAAAATGCTTATCTGCATTCTGCATAAAATATCATCACTGATGAGATGAATGACTCAAACATGAACTTCACAAGTACAAGCTAACTTAAGATTAGTTCGTAATACGTTAATTAGCTTGCTAATGTTAACTAGCCTTCGTGGCGCAATCGGTTAGCGCGTTCGGCTGTTAACCGAAAGGTTGATGGTTCGATTCCATCCGATGGCGAGTACATTTTTGTACTTTTGAAATTTTTCAAGTGTCAGACTTTTTGGAAACTTATGCATTTAAATTTTGATATATTTGTATTATATTTGCTGCTTGTACCTTCTCTGAGCTTGACTGACTAAAGTGTCAAAATCATATGATATCCGGTATCAACCTCACCATAATTCTACAGTCGGATTAATCCTTGCAATTAGATTTAATGGCACTTAAGGTAACATGAATAAAACAATAATCAATAATATCCCCCCCCCCCGTTCCCAATCTACGGTTAATGTCAACCGAATAATTTTCTACCCGTCCGTGCGTGGATTGGGCCGCATCGGGAGCTTATAATAAAATCCAAACTTGCATTATATTGATTACCAAAAATTGCTTACTCCATCCATGTACACAGGTTTCAAGTTGAGACCTTTTGCAAGGGATCTGCAAGGGATCCGCAGAGCACCTTTAACCACAATCACTCATATAAAGCGAACAAACACAAAAATGTATGGACGCAATTAATTACCAAAATAGCTGTAGTATATTGAATAATTACTACTCTTTTGATATCAATAATAGTGTTTATATTTTCAAAAAACAAATATTTATAACGACCCTTCTTTTGCTTACAAATACAACGTAACCCATTAAATGAACTGACTGTTAAGCTATTCGAACCTACTACACTTACACTATCATTAAAAAAGCTTTTATGAATGTAAATCACAACAAGTCATAGAAGTCAATGATTCCTAATTCCTTGATCTTGAGAGTCGAATGACAAAGGTATCATATACTTACTAAAAGATTGAAAGAGAGTTGTCAGACGAGTAGACGACTCTCATTGTCTATAGTAATCCGAGAATATCGAGCATTGCATTTATTTTCCATTTTTCCTTCACCCTCACTGCAACCGCACAATAATATAACGTAATAATAACATAAACAAGTAGTCCCTACTCCCTATATATGGAATTAGCTTAGCTTACCGTAAAACACATTTTAGAACCCCATGGGAATTTACTATTTCAGCAATTCATTGATGTTCGCGACAGTTCGGGTGCTTATGTATGTTGTCACAATGATGTATTTTAAACTTAATATAATTGGCTATCCCATATACAACGTAATAGTATATGTATGCATAACAATATATGTATGACTTTTGTTGGTTCCTAAATTTTGTTTAGCATTTTCCTATTTTCCGAAATATTTAAAATCTTTAAAATTGGGAGTTTTAATTATTTACGCAGGCTTTGCAAGCCCATTTTATAAACCCACGTACAAGTAAAAACTTCAAATACAACATATCTCGATGATTAAAACAAAATTAATTAGTAGAAGACTTGGAGAGCTGAAACAAGTTGTAGTTGGAAAGCTCGGAAGAATAAAAATGTATTCTACCAACTAAACTTCCATGATACCCACAGAAAAATACCTCGACCAAACTACTCATTTATAGAAAAAGATCAAATTCCCATGAAAAAATAACGTTCTTACACAAACACTTACATGATTTATAGGGAAGGGCTCTCATGGCCTCCTTCAAAGAGTCTTAAAATTAGTAATTCATGACTCATGACGGGTACGGGGCTATATTATTTTTTGAGGACTTACTAACGCACTCATCTCTGTAATACTGTAAACCAAATTTCTGCCTTGACATTTTGTTGACTTTTTAATAAGTTCTGACCCTAACTAATAATTCTGCTACGGGACCCTGGTTTACTTCGATACCACAGACTTCACTTTCACATTCAATTACTTCTATTCTTGAGTCTCCACTCTCAATCATTTGAACTTCTTAAAATCAAAACCTTAGACCTAGTAGACTCATCTTATAGCTTCAGCTTCTATATCTTACAAATATGTAAATATTGTCCAAATATAGGCACCTTTGAATTTTGATTCTAGGATAATTAGAAACACTCTTACTCTTGTTACTGATTTACAATGAGCTATTGGAGCTATCTTCAGGGATGCTTTGCTTGGGAAACTTGGAAACTATATTGTTACACCGAGTTATATTTCTACAGAATAAATAAAATGTGCAAACATTTCAAATTTCACTTCCGAGATTTTTCTCCTTGCAAGGCAAGACGAATCATGGGGAAAAATTCAACAACCAAGTATCTAATTATCAATACACAATAGTTGAAAAACATGGAATGCTGACCTCATTAGTTAGTTCTTGTTCTAGAAGCCAAAGCTCTTTCTCTTCTTCATTAGCGTCGAACGTAAACCAGAGTGGACTCTTCAATGCCGGTGTGGCCGCATTCCAAAAAGGCTTTTCAGCCATTTTTCTCAAATTTTGAAACGATCTTCAAATCCAAAAATTTCTTTACTTCTTCTTTTATTATTCAGTCCTTGTTGGTCTTTAAGGTTTTCCGTCGTATTAATAAGGAACTTCGCACGCAAGCTGTAATTCCAATAAACAAAAACATTTGTTATTTATATGTTTTCAGTTTCTTTCACTTCACTTTTTCAAAGTAAATTATAAACAATAAAACAATTTATATTACATGCGTTGCTATGTTGGTATATGAAGTTTCCTTATTGTAAATTTTTACAATTAGAAGAACCCTTCGTAAGTAAAAAATACGTATAAAATAATAGCACGTTTTTTCACTTATCTTAAAAAATGATAGTAAAATATATAATAGAATCTATGGAGCTGGTTGCACGCTTGAAAGTTGGACCATTTCCAATTCCAATAATCAGTTTGTATTTTCTATATACACCTTATCTCATGTATAATATGCTCTTCCAATCTTAAGTCAGTCTGCCTAACTAACTTTCGATCTGATTCACAAATTTTACTTTCTTAATTTTTCTCTCTGCATCTTTACGTAATTTCAAATGAATTCCGCCCTCCACATTGCCTTTTAAATATGAACTTGATTCTGAAAGCTCATTTATTAGGTCGAGATAGACTTATGCATCACACATATTATTATAAACATTCGATTGTGTCATGATATGATATAAAGTTCAACATTAAAGCTAACTAGTTGTACTAACTTTAGGATTACAGAAAAAGGATTGTGTGTATCGCTTCATTGATTTCTGCGGATAGAACCAGGCCAATAAAAAATTGCAAAAATTCAGAATTAGTTGTAATTTTCAATTTTCTGATAGTGGCTTGTCTTAACTTCAACGAATAGTAAACTAAATCAGTATGCTCCACATACTAACGCTAGAAACGAATCAATGTGTCCGACTTACAAGAGTTTCTGTTCTTATCAACTACGTTACTTTAAACCATGCCATGCATGTAAAAGTTAAGAGAAAAACGCATTAACCCTTTTTTGGTTTCCTTTTGTATTCAGCTGGGCAGATAAATAAGATTAATTGTACTTTAGATTACAGATCTTTTCAGTTTTAAAATAAGGTTTAGATAACCCCTAAAAATAATGGTAATTGGTGACGCATTTTACAAGTAGCTGAAGTCTAAAAATCAGAATCTAACACACTATCCAGATGCAAATGCAAACACTAGCTAAATAAGTGTAGAATATTATGGTTTAGCACCGCAGAGCAGCAAGGAGTCCTTGGGTGCACTTAATACTGTTTACTATATTATGTAATGCGGGTTTCTTACTACTACGTCGTGAAAAACTAAAACCCGCAGTAGTAAGCAGCTATAGCTAGAGCCTGCCTTTAATATGTACACGGATGAAACCCCTAAGAAAAACCCGGAAGAGACCTCCATCCCTATGTGTTAACTAATGATGTACTAGAAATGTTATCAAGTCCAGAGAGGACTTTGGCGAGACCAGATTATCGGTTAGTATCAAAGCAGAATCGGAGTAGTCACAGGGCATGCATGATAAGACTGCCAGGTAACAAAAGACAAGATTACTTTAAGTGTACCCTTGGAAAATGACAGAGAATTCGAAGGGGCATGATTTCACAAGATTTATGAATCTTTCTTTCCTGTATATTATAGTAAGTAGAGGGGAAAGCACGATGAGCCGAATCCGAAAACCCTCTCCCCTCTGCTGTGGTAATGTAATGCATAATAATAATGCATACCACATTCAGTAACGTACTGAAGAAAAAAACGATCAGTTTGTATTACAACATGCGCATGAAATGGAGTGTCGGATAAACTCCGAGAACAAAGATACGGAAATCGGACCGAGTTTGTAATCAAACACATCATGTTTATGCGAAATTTTAAATGAACATGTCAATATTAAAACGACGCCACGTTCAGTTTCACGTTCAATGTCAATCCACAATCAACAATTGACAATCTTCAATCGTCAATCGTCAGTTTTTGATTTCCAACATGAAACAACTACCTACCTAATTACAACTAATGACTAATGACCTAATCGTAGTATTAGACTTGTCAAAAATCAATACAATGAAATGAATAAGATGGATAGGGAGGGCCTTAATTGTTAATACGAAGTCAGTGACATATTCCATATTCATGAAGCTTATTCACGGGAATGTACTAATGAATAAGTAATGCCGAGTGCATACAATTAACATGTTTAAATGACAGTAGATAAAAACGAGAAGATAGAACTGGAGTAAATGTAAAAATGTGGATGCAAATGTTTTTGAACTGTCAAAACGGCCTAAGTGAACTAAAACAGTTGATATAATAGCCATGTCTAGTTTTAATATCAAATATACAACATACATGTCAATTCACAATTCACAATTATACGCGACGACAATCCAATGCAATGCACAATCATCAATGTGACATGCAACATGAGAGAACATGAACATATGACATAGTAGTGTTTCAGCTTTTTACTATCAACTATCCTATGTCCTAGAATAAATAAAAAATTATTATGAATTTGGCCATGGCCAATGGAATTCAGAATTATGAATGTGGATCATGGAATGTCATTCCACATTCATAGAATGTAGAAACAAAAAAAATAACCCACTGCAATTTTTGAGTTCCACTCCAAATTCAGGAAATGAATGTTGAATGTGGAATCAAATTTGTACACGACTTTGACCTCAGGGTAGCGTTGGGCTTGGGAGTTGGACCTTCAACCTTGACAATCGCACTTCCACACACTTTCAACTTTCAACTTTTGTGTTTTGATTAACTTTTGGCTTTCGCACAACTTCCGTTCATTTTTATTGTAAGTGAGTTTGGTGTGGTTTTTATAATTTCAACGTTGAACGTTAATGTGTAATGTGTAATGTTCAATGTTCAATGTCCAATGTTGAATGTGCAATGTTCAATGAATATGTGATGTGGAATGCAATGCACAATGCATTCGAGAACAGATAATGTGTAATGTTAGATTTAAATATGAAATATGAAATAATAATTTTAATTGCAACGTCAAACGTCACACAAATTAACAAGTTATTTCAATTGTCAATTCAATTTGCAGCTGAAACTTATTTGAAAATTAAACACTTACAAAGTTACAAACAACAAAACAAGAGAGAAAAAAGTTGAGTATATATTATTTACAAGATATAAAATTTCGACAATACACAAATTGTCTATTTTGTGTATTTATTATTTACACTAGGAATAGAGAATAGTGAATTAAATGGTAAATGTCAAAATGATAAATGGGAGAGTAAATATAAAATAAAAAATGGATAGATAAATGATAATTATATTACCGGGCAATGATGATGATGAGGAGCGAGAGGCAGAAACCAGTATGAGTGGAATAATAGCCGGAGGGACAGCACACAGTAATAAGTGCAAGAGACATCTACTTCTACTCAATACTTTTTAGCCCCTTATATTCACCAATTCACTCTTTGTTCGTCACATCCACATCCACACCAGCCAGACACAACTATTTGCATAGCATGATATTTTGCAACGTTTAGATACTTTGGTCTCCTTATTCAGGTTATCCCAGGTTATCCCATACGGTAGGTACGAGGGGTGCGGTATCCTAGGGTCAAAGGGAACCTCAAATCCGTTACACCCCTTACGCCAAACCTCTATAGCTTTTATCGCAAATCTTAAAATAACTTCCTACCCTCAATTCGGTTTCTGTTATGCATACTTTGGTTACAAAGGCACATTTTACCAAAAGGGTTAAGAGTCACACCCAGTGGGTGTGATTGGAGCTAAGCGAGACTTGTGTTTTTAGGTGTAATACTGGGTACTAGTAATTGTATCATTATGGAAACCAACCACACCCACCGGAGGAGTGCTTGAATCTATAAATGATATATTGAGTCTGACAGTCTCAATTGTCCCAGTCTTTTTGTCAATCTCCGAGTTTCTCAGTTTTGTCAATCTGCTAAAGTATCTTGTCGTCTTTCTGCCAGTTTCTCAAATTCGTTTACAATAGCTTTTTGAATTTGAATCGATTGATTGTTTATTGTTTGCCTAGACACTAAATTGCTGCATCAACCCCCCTCTGAATGGATGTGGCAATTAGGATTCACGAAATGCACAGTCCACTGAAGGCTACATACATTCAAGTATCTCACTTACCAACTTGCCACAGCACTACCCCAACAGGTCAAAGCATGTAAATGTAGTGTGTAGCCATCGTCAACTATATAATGGACCATGTAAAGAAAAATCGTACTTAAAATTAAACATAATTATAGATAGTGTGTTCAACTTCCATTAATTTCTATTTAGGTTCAATTCTTTTGATTGTAATATGCATGATTGCATAGATTTCTGTTTGGTGAACGTGGAAATAAGCAATTATCAATAATACTACAAATTACATATTATGTGGAAAAAAATGAAGATGGCAATTCATAATGAAGTGAAAAGACAAATATTTACGCAATTTACAAATTGTCTCACAAAAATTAAGCGAGAAAGAATTCGAAGTTTTAAAATACAAAGATGAGAGCATGTTGCATTGTAAGGGATGCAAGGCCAGAGCAGGTCTTAGAAATGCAACTCTTAACATAAATGAGTGTGGGTTATGAACAACTCCAATTCGGTTTAGTTACAATCTAACTATTTATTATAATTGCTATTTAGACAACCTCACCGAGGTTTACAGAAATCATGTGCATAGGATTAGTACAATAAGTACCTCTGCCAAATCACAATGGCTAAGGGAGATTGTCACAATCTCTAGTAGTAAGAAGATGGTTAGTAGCATAAGCAGCAGTGAGTGAACTGTCTCGGTTCATTCTCAAAACTGGCCATAAGAGTTGTAGGTTCGCTTGCTATTTATAGCAAGCGATGTTTGACAGACTAAGTACAATAAGGAGTATTTACAAGTAATAATACTATGACACAGTCCAAGTATTGATGACAAAAGATGATGTAGAATAAGTAGTAGATAAGGTTGGTCAATTCCATACGCAAATCATTGGTCACGAATGATTTGCGTGGAATAGCTTTCTCAACTATTCCTTCTTGTGAGGGGCAAGCCTCACAGCATGTTGTAACCAGTTCCTGTGCTTGGACGACAATTTACTTCGCTTACTTACATAAAAATCGACAGTCCGGAAGCCTGTATAACACATTATTTTGAAATAATGATATTATCACTACTAGTGTACTTTAACATGAAATATGACATGTACTTACATATTAGTACTTTTATGATCATTATTTTGCATTATTTGCTCTGTTTGTCATAAGAAAATATTTTTACAATGAAAACATATTTTCCATTGTTGGGTGGAAACGAGCAACCAAAAGCCCTATCTGTGAACCTTCAGACAATCAACCCATTATTCTTATTATAAAATGTGACACTTGTTTATTTGGGTGGAGATCAGCAAGGAATATTCCGATCTGTAAACCAACCATGAGAATATTGAGAATAGTGGAAATGAATTACGAGGTGCGACTATATTTTTGTCACTTTAATAGAATGTAAGTGTGAGTAGCCTCTCTACTCATATAGGCAATTGTTTGATTGAATAAACTACCGTCTTTATCGGATTCGAAACTGTTTTTCAATATTTTAAATATTCGATGAAATACGTCAATATAAATATTTGCGTAAATATTTCGACGAAAAAAAAATCAGTTTTTGAGTGCAAATTTCAAAATTTTTTTTGTAAATTTTAAAATTTGAAGGAGACTATTCAAAATTCAAGATGTTGACTGAGTGAAAATTATCAGTAATTTATAGTCAATATTTCAGGGTTTTCATCAATAAAAAAATATCTTACGTCAATATTTTGGAGTTTTTTCATCAATAATTAAATATTTTGGGCGGTTTTCATAAATAAAAATCTCGGGTCTGGTGATAATGTGGGTTTAAAAAAATGATTTGAAACATTAACTCCCACCCTGGAATAATCCCCCTCCCCGGAATACAACCCCTCCCTTTTGGAGGTTTGAAACAATAACCGGTGGTGGTTCTAATCCGATAAATACGGTAGGTAATTTTCCAAGGACCAACCTACGCGTAATTCCAGGCTTTTATATTGTCAAGTCAACTGTAAGAAATAAAGAAATAGAAATAGACCCAAAATAATAAAAAAAAATTCATAAAAAAATGAAAGCCTCAAACGTCCAGTACCTCGAAATTCCTGTGTCCACGACCACGAGCCATCCAGGATTAATACAAAAAAAAACAACTTAACCTAATAAAATTCAATTAAGCTTTTCCTTCTCCTCTTTGTCTTTCCTTAATATTTCCACTCCTCGCGACTTTAGAATTGTATAAAGATTTAATAATAAAAATTTTTTGCCAGTAAATAATTAAAACAATGTGGGATATGGTTTTTCTAATTTTGTCTTAAATATCAGCTTCTATAGATACGTTTGGGACATTATATCGGCTTTTGGTTGAAATACGTGGACATACATAGATCCAGTTCAATATTGTGTGACTGTTGAAATATAACATAAAGTCGGTTCTACCTGCTTTTATTCTTATGACATTCTATAAGAATTTCTGTGTAAAAATACTACTTCCCGTCTTGCTCAGAAATTAATCATCCTGTTTGATTCCTAAAGATTTGATTGCTTTTGTCAGTGTTCTTACTTCTTTACGTAAGGGAAATTCTAGGTATGAAACTCCAACGACGATCATACACCTACTGTAATAACTTTTTAATTAAGACTACCTACCTCGCTTGTAGTCCTTCCTAATTATTAGAAAAATTCCAGATTTATATTAAAAGAATTATCCATTTCAAGGCAATGTAGCACCTGAGCCGACATGGCGATTCCAGCTCACAGTGGCAAAAGCCCCATCGGAAAAATAAAAAAGGTTCTTTGAAGGTATTTTCCGTAATATTCTTCTGAAAATGTAAATTGTGTTATGCAATTTTTGCTAAATATACGTATTCATCACATGGAAATTCGAACATGGCATTTGCATCATTACATCGTTAATCTCTAGACTAGAAATAATATCGTCTCCTTCAGAAACAACTTCAAAATTAGTATCGTATCGTCGTGGTAGGAGTAGATTTTTTTAGTCAAATATAGGTTTTAAAAAGGCAACTATTGATTATGCAGGGGAACACTTCCCGAGTTCAAAAGTATAAGGGCATTTAAAAAGGCACAGGAATTAGGATTCCAATGGCAAATAGATATGAATAAGATGAAGATTTAATACATCAAATTAAACCTTTTTCTGTGGAAGTTAATTAATCCGTTTAATACCTGATCAAAAATAAATGGCAACAGGTCTAATGTGTATAATATCATTTAACATCAATATAAATCATGAGATAATACCTCATATGATCAACATTTTAAGTCAGAAGGTCACCGATTTCGTAATATTTTTTGCAAGGAAATTACACTTTTTCCATGACAAAATAAATTTTTTGTAAAAACATTTTTTATCAAAAGTATACTTTCTTGTTCACCAATTTGCCAAACTATTGCAAAAGTTCAATTTCTCCAATTCGACTTTTCTACAAGTTGAGACATTTTTGTCAAACATGTCCGAGTCAAAAACGTCCACATTCCACAGACATACGGCTTGCGGTTAATAAAAGTTGTTATTAAATGCCTAGCGTCCCACATTCAATTAATATTTGTTAACTCTTGCCAAATAAAACCTGAGTTTTTTCCCCGTGGCACATTCAGTGTCTTCAAAGAACACAACCAAACAACAACCACACTTTTAAGTCCACGGTTTGAAACGAGACGAACGAAACCCTGCTTGGAAATTTTTCTAATTTACTAAAAGTAGTGTATTTATCTACTACTAACTTTCAAAATAAAACATAACCTCTGACCCCACATCTGAATACTAACACCATGATGGGTATTTCTCTTCGCTGGGTAGTCTTCCTTGAATTCGCAATCCTAATCATTTTTACCTACAACAATGAAAATTTCATTTCAAGTTGTTCAGCAGCAGCTGGCCCTTCATTTAAAAAAATCAACGAAAATAATAAAATTGGAGCCCACAATCTGATTCCCCGTTTTAAAATCCCCCGTGGAAATTTGTCCTTTTATCAAAACCCCCAATGGGAAATTCTTTACTTTTTGAAATATGGAACTTTACCTTATACTACAAGTCAAAATTTTAATCAATCCAGCTTTGTTAATAAGCTTCAACAAATTAAACGACTTCTTGAGAAAGATTCCAATATTTTTGGATTCGATGAACCAACCTATGGCTCTACTCCTACTAATCCACCAAGAACGACTTATAAGGCAGACTTCTCAGAAAAGCACCCTGAATCGGCATTGGTAGACCCTGAAGGACTTTATACATTCCAAAGACCACCACTTGAGAACGAGGATGATGATGAGCTGATCATTCAACAGGCAAACAAAAAGGCGATGGAGGATTTTTTGCAAAATTTTACCATTCCCTACAATCGAACCCGAAATTAAAAAATACCAAATTGGACCCTTCCCGGACCTTCTACATCGGACACTAAAAATTTAAAATGGTTAAAATTTTACTGCTTTAGAAGACACTCGTGATGAAGAACGTTCGGGTGATTAAGGCAACCTTGGCACCTCATAAAGAATTCCATCACCTTTTAGAAATCATTCTTCAGTATTTTATTTTATATTCTGCTGCAACTACTATTCACAGTAGAAGAAACACCTACATTTGTTTGTAGTTTTAAAACATATAATATAATGGTATTGTATTACTCTTGTAGTAATTGAGAATTAGAAATTAATGAGCCCTGCGTCTACCAGTCTTGTTCTTTAAATCATTCTGTTGTCAACCTGTAACAATTATTAATATATGTTTCCGCTTGTAAAACTGTCGTACGTTACATAATTTAAATTTTAAAGCTAGTTGTTTCAAAATTTGATGAAATAAATTATGGTGACTTTTAAATTATGCCCTTATAAATGATGAAATTAATTTTATTCTCATTCATAAAGATTGAAATTCTTATAAGCCTTCTCATAAAACTAGGCATGCAACGAATTCATTGTATCCTAAGGTCATTTGTTGTTGAATAAATAAAGGTCCCTTCGCAGAATATATCAGATACACAGATGGATGCCCGCAATCTAGATTCAGATTCAATAGCTTATTTAGTTGACAATTAAAGTATATGACATTAGGTTCACATCGTTTCCATTTCCAACACCAAGTCAAAAAATTAGGACTATTTAGAAACATAGATGCAAAGTTTCATATAAGTAATTTATTTTGCTGTTTTTTTTTTAAATGTAAGGATTGAACGCCATGCTCTTTAAATAAACTAAAACCATACCATAAATGACGACAACTTTTGTTAATACAGTGCAGTATTCTTTTTTCTTCCAATGTCCCCACCGTTTTACGTCTCCAGTCTTCTACTAATAATATGACCTTTAGTTTAGGTTACGTATTTTGTCTTGATTCAAGTGTCTACATTTTGCAATTCCGTAAAACATGATTGACAAAATCTGACACCATTATATCCTTCCGCCTTAAGCGTCCAACACATATACTTATAGTCCCAGCCTTTTTAATGTATGAGTTTTAAAAAATATAATAAATGGTTTATATCGTGTGGGAAGGTTTCCAGATGCGAATTTTATTTTCTGATTTCCAACTCCACAGACTTAAAAGTTCGTTTCAAATCAAGCTGGTTTTATGTACATTTAACAACAGAGTTAGATAAAACCTCATGACATTTTATAACACGGCTAATAATATTTTACTAGTTGTGAAAAGAGGCTTGTGCATTTCCATTCATGAAACTGACTTTTATAGACATTAAAATTTTCCAGAGCTTTTGTTTTATAAATAAAAAATGTTCAGTTCCGCATTCAACTACACCGATTTGAAGTTCATGGACGTCCCATGTGGATGGTTGGTATCATGACAATACAAAGACATCGAGTTCTTCATTCGGCCAAGTCAAACCTTTGATTCCATCCCTTTCTTTAAAGCGTTTAAGAGTTGAGCTATTCCAAATTTTATAAAAGCTTTTGAAATTAACAATGACTAAACGGACCCTTCTTATAGTACTCACTTTTTCAACTTTCTATTGGTGTAGTCTCGTTATCGGAAAACTTTTCGACTGTCACTGGGAATTTTATTTTGATTTTAATACATACTTGCAAGTAAATCCTTGTGGGTATGCCTCATTGTGTCGTTCCAAAATACTATACTTAGTAAGGACTTTCGGTCTACCAGAGGCCGATTTACCCCCTGGTTTTAGCGTAGCAGAAATGGACGATGACATTTTACGCTTACTGAGCTCATATCATTGGCCGTATCAGCGAACTCCTAAGGTAATTTTGTCTCACTCTAAGCATCCTGATTTGTGGACACTTCTTCAAAAGGAAAACTTTTGATTTCCGCAACAGTATACTTTACCGTGTATCAAAGATGATATGGACTGCTGGCCCGTGTACAAAGTATGGATGAGGAAAGCGTGTGAAAAGGTTTTTGCTGCAAAGCCCGATATGATTCTTCCAACAATTCCATTATTGCTAACCGGGGACAAATACAAACCTGCAAAGAGGCAGTTTCTCCCGAATGTACATCATTTCAAAAAGTCAAAGGAGCTATGGCATAACTTTTGGAGGCTTTGGTTTACTGCCAATTACACTGGAGATAACTTGAGTAGGTTCTTCTCTTCGTTATATAAATAAAGAATAATAAATATAATAATAATAATAAATGAAGCATTAAAGAAGAATTAGGTTATTAAAAAGCTTGTTTGATTATTAAATAAAAAATATCAACAAACTTCGTGTTCAATATTACTTTATGTAATAGTACTAGAATAGATGCGTTTGTGTGGAAATTATCTACTCCTCTTATGATTGTGTCACAACAAAAACCAATTATTCTGTCTTAATATTTCCTTAGAATTTCAAGGTGCAACCCACAAGCAAAAAAATTACAAATTCGTTTGTCCTCATCCTGCGGATGATGAATATTCGCAGATATTGATGCACGACGAGTTAAAAATCCCTTACGACCCTTTGGAAACACATCGCTACGCTGCAGTACGCCTTAAACAATACGTTTTCAGATCCTTTGCCTGTCAAACTGTCCGATTTCGTTTGAACAAGATTTACCGGACTTGGAACAACTCAAAGTTGTGTGGAGAAGGAACCGTCGCCCATAGGTTTATCATGGGTCTCAACAGCTCGACCAAATCGCCACCGATGGGAATAATTCCCCCAGCGGATAGGGGTACAGGTTCACCCGACGATTTCAATAATTATTGTAAAATACATCAGCCTGAGCAGTATCCTAAGGACAACCAAGTCATAGACTCTCAGGAAAAGGATTGGTGGGAGACAGGATTTTTATTAAATGAGGATGGCAATGAGTAGTTTCCACAGCTATCTATTGCTCTTATTCGTTAACAATAACGGGCTTTTCAATTACGTTTATAACTTTGTTTGTAACTGAAATTTATTTTTAAATTAATTTAATTCATTACATAAGCTCAACAGACTACTTAATAGTACTAATTGACTATATTATAATTAGCAAATAGCAAATGCAGGCGAAACGATCGTTGTCAATACCTATATAAATGTCATATTGCAACACAACATCCTGGATATGTACCCTCATTCACTACAACGTCGATACTTCCACAATAAATACTTCAAACACATTGCAATTGGAGTATAACTTGTATATTAGACTCATTAATATATCTAATTCGAGTGTACTGCCCCAGTAGAAAAATTTTTGAAGGTATTTCCTATCAGCCGTTGAATATAATCTTTCTGAT
The DNA here is from genome assembly GCA_034698605.1 of Isotoma decorata. NCBI lineage: Eukaryota > Metazoa > Arthropoda > Collembola > Entomobryomorpha > Isotomidae > Isotoma > Isotoma decorata. Next base: position 16,270 of record JAQGBU010000431.1, read on the forward strand.
CCCCCACAGTTGTGCAGTTCCTCCAAGACCAATGACTTAACTGAAATTCAAATATTAGAAACTTTTAGATTTTGGTGGTTAATTAATTATATCTTTCCTAGACTGTATTTCACATTTTTAAAGATGCATTTTCATTTTACACATCTAGACATGGAGAATTGTGATAACATTATCTCACTTGGACGCCTATTCAATCGAACAAAAAAGATTAGTTGAATAGGACTACACAAATTTTAGGAATTTACCACATAGGTTGTATAGCCCATATTCTCAAACTGACGTTTTGCCATCTGCAATGATCCTACAGGCTCATCCGTGTTGTAAATTAAATGATCCCAATAGTAAATTAAAATGGCATGGTATTCAAGTTTCGACCCTAAATCTTCAGTTGTTAGAGATTTCGGTTCGAATTCTGGTTTGTCTTTGTAGGATTGAGGAACAAGTTGTAGTTCTCCAGACTCATTGGTACAAAATACGGCCTCTGTAACCAAAGTCAAATTAGCAAAATAAAGAATTTGTTTTATTGTGATTGAATTCATTCATGGATGGTTGCAGCTTAAAATCAAAATTTCAATAACTAAATTAAGCCCCCTTAATCTGTAATACCTAAAATCGAAGCTTTCGTATGTAAACAAAACAGTATTGACGGGTTAGTTTATACATTTTTCTGGCATATGTTTTTAACGAGTAACCACCACTTTCGACGATTACTTTTAATTGGTTTAAAACAGTTTGATATTGAACTCAGAAAAGGTTTTGATCAAGATATTATTTAAGTATTTTAAATAGTATCATCAGCCTTATGAATCACCCTAATAGCCTAAACATGGTTAAATTCGAAACGCGTAATAATTCGAGTGAAACTTGAGAAAGAGTGTACACATTTTATTTCTGAGCTTAAGACATTTTTATGCGTAGAATGGTTTCTTTCTACCTCAATAAGCTTTTTATAATTCCGTGTTATTTGAAACATACCAATTCGATCTACTAAAAAATTAGCGAAACAAAATCGGTTATTTTTGTGTTCCTGTGGGGCACGAGAATAGGAATTGTAAAATTTTCAGAAAAAATGTATTCGAAATTTAATTATTAATTGAATACCTATTGTATTATGGTGAGGTAAAATATTGCACAGATGAACGAAATTTGTGTCCCCAAAAATTTCAATTAGAGCACTTTGAACATTTCGACATGTTTGTTTGTACGGTGTGGTTTTTCTTCTATCTGGAGGATCTATCCACGTCATAAATTTCTGGTAAAAAATCCATTATATGTTATTTTATAAAATAGCTTGCATTTTATTTTTTATCAATAATAAGTCTGCCATGCCCCTTACCTTAGTCAGATATCCTCTTGGTTTGGTGTCCAAACAGTTTCCTTTGTAGTCCTTCAAATCTGCACGTACGTTTGAATCAAGAACTACTAATTCGGGTTTATAGTAATACATTCTAGGGCCTGTTAAAATATTTAAGAATTATCAAACTTAAAATTATATCTCTTATTTCAGTACACTAAAAAATGACTATATGAAGAGAATTTAAAATTTCAAATGTAAAATGTAATAATAACATCTGGGTTTTGGAACTTGGATTGGGAACATATTCTACAACTACCAGAGGCTTAAAAATCTACTAATATCTTCCTTAGTAATATCACACATAATTGTTAATTTTCTGGAATACAATTTGCATTGAAGAATCATTTTACAATTAAGTACTCAGTACAACAGGAGCAAGTTTCGTACTATACAATACTCACCATACAATGCATTTAAAAACTCCGTAGAGAAGACTAATGAGATCAAATCCTCCGGATAGATATTTTGACAAGCCAAACTGATTAGAATTTTGGGTAAACATCGATTCAATGTTTTTACTTGAGTGGCTGAATTAAAATCGTTTTTATCTTGAGCCGTTTGATCCCGTATAGCTCGTAAAACTTGAACAATTTCTTCATAAACAGGTTGACACTTGACATTAAAAAGAGTTAAAGCGAATGCTAACAACTCCAGCTCTTTAAGCGGAGCTTTATCCAACGATCCTTGGACTCGACGAACTAAAGCTTCTAAAAAATGTTCGTTTCTAACTCGACCACGTGTTCCAACACTTGCTAGAGATGCACAAGCTGAAAGGTCTAGCCGATCCAATTCATCTAAAATATCATTACATAGATTTTCAAATTATAACAGGCATAAGACTGTATTGCTATACTAAGAAGATTTCAGTAAATCTGTCGTGTCTCTAGGAAACTCATTATTATGGGCAACTGAATTGCATTCGCAGACTCACAAAACCAATATATATATATCTATAGCATAAACAAAAAGTTACGTTAAACGAAGATATGAAAGACTTACGGAAAGTGATTTGTTCTTTTAATTAAATAAGATTAAACTTTAGATCAAACTTGGAACATATTGCTTCTACATTTACTCAACGAAGAATTAACAGAGTGAATCAATTCACTCTTTTAGTAGTACCAATTCAAAATTCTGCTTATTCACTTAAGCAATTTTGAAAACCATATTTTACAATCACATTTTTAATTACGGGATTAAATAATGAATAATAAATAACACATATTACCGACAAAAGCACCCAGAAAGTTATATATATCATTTTCAAGTCCCTTATGACTGCCAAGTTTTAATGTTTTGGTTATTGAGGAAAGACTCTGTGATGGAATAATTTTAGCATCTTCAGAAACAAACTCCATGATTTTCTTCAGGATCGGTTTATCAATTAATGAAGATTTGCTCTTGAAAAGTGCCAAGCACATGATTGCGATCTCGTCTGAAGTCAGTCTAGGTCTTTCGTCCAGAATTCGGCAAAAATTATACTGTACATCGTACAAGCTAATCGCCTTTGGTAGAGATGAAGTCAAGCTGAGCGAGAAACAGAATCTCACCATTTGCTCTCTTGACAGTCTGTCAACCTAAACCCAAAATACAACAAACCATTTATACATTAATAATAATAATTATGGATTCGAAATGAGACTTTTCATACACGAATAATAATATTAAAGTGACATAGTGTATAGTAGCACTAGTCCTTACCTTTCTGAGACACTGCTTAACAAACTGCCAATGAAAATTGGAGCTAGGAGCAAGGCCCAATTTATACCAAAGATCAGCCATCACAAAATGAACAGGTGCTCTCCATCGATGCCTCTGAATGGCCCTGCGAATACATTCGTCATCAAGCTTCTTCCAAATTGCTTTATAAGATTCTAACTTTGGAGAACTCGGTCGAGGAAATTTCTTAAAGTGGTAGAGCACTTGAAGTAACTCATCATCCGTGAATTCCTCAAGGGACGCCACAAGCTTGGCAATGTCCTCTTCGTACTTAGGGTCACAAATAGGTGCATCTGGACTCGAATTTGCTAACGAAAGAAACCCTTGAGCTTGAGTATGCGTCACTTGAGGGGGATTGCTATTATCAATGGAAAACACAAATTCTTTGTAAGCAGGATGACTTTGTAGAAACTCTGATGAGCTCACAGTCCCCCTAGAACTGAACCACCAATTTTTTGTTGAATTTAAGGCACAACACGTCATGATATTCTGATGACCACAGGTTGACAAAAATAGTTTTGGCTGAGTCCATGGTGAGTGAATACTGGTAGGTGAAGGTGATGATATAGATGGTGGTGATGTTTTAAAAATATTCAAGCCTGAAAAACAAACCAGTTCACAGTTACAAATTTACAACCTTACAGCCCATAGATAAGTACTATAAAAATATAAAAACAAGCTATTTTGCAGTTTCAAATTCAAAATTGCTTATGCAACAAATTACTACAAGTTACAGATAGCTTATGAGGATTAGATTCAAGATCATAGATTACTTTTTTAAACAACTTGTAATTCTAATAGCTTATAACCTGCCACCTGCGTATTATTAGTACAAGACATTGAAGACATATCAAAAAACATAAAACACTTTCACTTTAAAAAAGTGAAAATATCAAATGTGGTTTTTACCATAAGAGATTAGACGATTTTTGTTCCTCTCAACTACCACCTTTGGTGAAATGTTAAATCGAGGGATGCGCATAATTAATTAATCTTCTAATGTTTTAATTCAAAAATTCAAATTGTTTTGTGTTTTGTGTGTGTAATGTGTAATGTGTATGAAATTAAGTAGTAGCCTTTGCCTTTATTATGTATTATCTGTATAACAACAAATAAACAAGTTTAATGTTTGTTATTTATAATTTGATGATTATTGCTTATTGATGTTTCACAATTTCTATTTAAAATTGCACAAGTCAATGAAATGCAAAATGTGAAATGTAAATTACATACAACATGATGTCCAATGTCTAATGTTTTAATTACAGTGATATTAGCCACCCCAATGGCCGGCTGGTCAAAGTTTAACTTCAGAAATCTGCTTATTTTTTTATCCTGTGTCATTAATTAACTACAATTAAATCTACTAGACCAACATGTGTACACTACTGCTCAACATTTTTGTTTTTATTTGCTCTCTCGCTTTTTTCCACGTTTATTTCACCACCATCATGCACCATCAGAAAAGAGTTTTTACAAAGCAAAAGCAAGTGCAACTTTTCTTCCCGGTTAAGATATTGAAGTAGGAACAAAATCACTTTGTTTGAGAAGTGCATAGTTTACAAGTAGCTGGATCCCGGATGGATATCCATCCCATTCTGCATCATCAAATCATCTCTCACATCTAAAGCCACCAATACTCATGTAAAAGCTATTTAAAACATAAAAAGCAAATACAACTTCCTTCTAATAAAATTAGGTATATTATTTGGATGTATTATTTCCAGTTTTGCAATGAATCGGGTTTTCTCCAGTACTATCAATATCCCAACCAACCCACTACAAATTTAAAACCGGAAGTACGATTTTCTATCATCCTTTCCGGATCTTTTTTTGTCATTTAATCAGGTGTGAGAATAATATTATGACGCACGCCAGCTCCTATCTACTGCTTTGCTTTTATCAAAACACAAAAGTAAATTATACTTCGATACATATGGGATAGAATGAGGACGGATGGATGCCAAGCAAACTGTGAACTGATTCTTAATTAAAACTAATCATCTTTCTTTTGCTCTCTCGTCATTAATCATGTTGTCTTTTGAGTTTAGACTATAAGTATAACTAACGAATTATGAAAAAGGTAATCTCCTCATGCTGTTTGGTCTGCTGAATTCTGCAAGACTTTTTCTCGAGCAACCGTTAGCTAGACTCCTATTAGCGTTTAGGTTTATTAAAGTAAATTAAATAAGCCTTCCTATCGATTTCCTCTTCCTCTTATTGATTCCTTCCATTGACATTTCTCTTTAACCTCCAACCTCTTCCCAATCCTTGTGCTTATTCATTTCCATTTGTAACATAATCTATTTTTGGTTTTTATTTTGAAGGAAACGTTACGTTAAGAAAATGTGGTCAATTCAATTAGTGCATACAAATTAAGTTATTGAATCTTAGATAGAAAATATGGATAAACGTAAAAGGTAAGCCTATACAATGTTCTGCCCTTGTCCTTGAGAGATCCACATCATATACAAAGACCATTAAATAAATCATGGTTTGTACAAAACATGAAACCTTCCCCTCTCTTCACTACTACTCTTCTATAGAATTTATTTTAAGCAATAAAACTTTCGAAATCCTTCAAAATATTGGCATAAAATTTTAAAGCTCAAAATATGAATATAGTTCAGTTCAGTGACATAGGAAAAAAGCAGAGCTATGTACACACACAAATATTGCTCAAACGATAACGCATGACCCTACCCCTTAAATAAATCGTAAGACGTAATTATTGTTGAGCAAGTAGTCAGCTAGCACAAATGATAAAAAATTATAAAACTTCAAAAAAATTACTAAAAAATTAGGGCAGAAACCGGACTCAAAAAAATCGGTGACTACCGAAAGGCACGACCGAGAGTCGAACTCGGGATCTCCTGTTTACTAGACAGGCGCTTTAACCAACTAAGCCATCGCGCCTATGGTGAGTGGACTGGTTTTTTTTTACTGCAATAATGTAACCCACGTATACCCATTTAAGTAGTGAATTGAATAGTGATGAAGAGTGTAAGTATAACGGTTTCATCGCAAGTATTCTCCAGTTCGTGTCTTTCATCTTCATCTACCATTTGCCATTTTGTCACATTGCATTCCATTAATAAGTCTATAATAATAATGGTAATTGTAATAATTAATAATAATGATAAAAATAATTATGATTTCCAAAAACACATGCAAAAATCCTTATAAATGTCTAAATTCTATGCTCCTGTTTTGTATGAATTTTTTACCCAGTAATATGTAATAAGAAGTAGACTGATGGTGTTTAAGGTGTTTCAGAGAAACATCCTAAGATAAAATAGAATAAAAATTAAGGGAATTTAGTAAGACTCGTCGTATTTTTTAATTGGCGTGCTCACCCTTTATTTTGCATTAAAACCAACATTTCGTTTACTGTATATATTACTTTATTACATGAAGAAGCTTACAGTAAATTTTTCAAGCATACTAATATTCAGAATTTAAAATAGACCAGTGTAGTAAGAAAGAACCGGATCAGTTGGTAAATTTTAGTTGAAGCTGATTTAATACAGAACTAAGACATTTTAGTTTGATTTAGAATGTAAATGCTAAAAGAACTATAAAGATATTTTAAATGTAGATAACATTAGTTTTAATTCACATTAAGTCGACACGCTATTTCAAAACTAGGTTTTTGAAATAAAGTTGAACATTTCAAAGGTACAAAGAAAATTAGAATAGAGGATTTAGAGAATTAATAATAAAATGTAATTTTATTTAAGTATCGCTTATACTAATCAACATATTTATTAATATTATATAGGTTTACTATGTAATGTAACGTAGACTTGACAGGTGCATGGTTTAGTGACAGTAGTGGATGGGTGCTGGAGTTAGACAAAAGAAATTGTTTCATGATAATATAGGAGAAATCCAAAAGCCTAGCCGTCAGTTCGGAAGTTGGGATGCTCGAGTGCTCCACAAAAAAACCGATTCCCCCGAACAAATAACAATAATTATGGTTTATGGCTCATCTCTAAAAAATTCCAATCTCAAAAATATCTTTTCAGCATTCACTGAGCTTAAAAGAATACTTTTGAACAAAATAGTATCAAAGACTTTTTCATTTAATCAACCGAGTTTTTTATATTAAGGGATGTATATTTTTTAAATTATTAAAAAATTTGTCAAATTATGCTAATTTAAAATTTAAAAAATTAAATATAATTAAAAATATTTCCCTGCTTTAAGGTAATGCGAACTAAATCCAAACTAATATATTTAAACTATTTAACAATGGGCTTCATCTCTACGTTATTAATGGATGTAAATGTTCTTAACTACCCTATGCTATGTACATCGAATGGCCTTAGCATTAAACTATTCAGCACATGATTATTCACGAGTAATCGACTCTAGGATAAATTTTTCAACATTTTCATTCAACTCTTTTGAATTGATTCAAAATCATTTTTTTTCTAAGTTTGCTTACCACCCTTGGGTCTGAAATTTTCGACCAACGAAGCCTTTACCATCCCAGCCTTTACCAAGTGCCCTCCCATCCTGATATTTTATTTTGTCATCTGAACCCCTTGATGAAATTGGGTCGTTGGCAAACATTTTTCCATATTGAGATGAGGAAGGAACAGGGCGATTCTGGTTTTCTGTCTTTCCATGAAATGACATTGTATTGATCTTTTTATTCCTTGACTGTATCCAAGTTGGGTCTTGTTCAAGTATCCGAAAGTTTTTCAAAATTTTTTCCCCGTTCACATCCATCTTTCCTGTCATTGGGCTTTGTCCGTGTTGTTTTTTATTATGATTAAAAAACACAGCTTTCAGGGAAAGATTTGGCATCACCATTTCTTGAGGAGATTTTTTGTCCCTTTTTAAATCATCAGCGAGCCTTAGCAGGTCCTTTTCATTCCAGTCGACATCATCAGTATCTTGTTCTCGATTAGAACGTGCCTCCTCTGGTTTTAAGACCCGATTAAAATTTTCAGTATCAGGAGCTTCGAAACTCGACTCTTCAAATGGTTCTTCATTTTGGGAAACTTGAATTTGAAGCACAAATTCTTCACTGTCTTCGCCTTTCTGGTCAACATGCTCTCTATTCTGTTTATCGTTTTTATCGTTTTTAGATAGAGGTACGGATTTGGCTAAGGGTCTCTTCACTTCAAAGATTTCTGAACTGTCTCCGACGTCCTGTTCAAGTAAGTCATCATTGCTCTCAGGACCTGGTGGTTGGGTAGAAGATGTAGATCCTTTTGGTTTGAAAATATCTCCTTTTTTTTCAAGAAGTTGTTTAATTAGCTTTAGTCTGCCGACTAAGAACGTTTGGTTCAAATATGGAAATACAGATTTCGGGAAAGTCCCGTGTTTCAAAAAGTACAGAATTTCCCAATTAGGATTGTGGAAATAATAATCTCCAATAGGCATTTTGAAACGAGGTATCATTTTGAGATTTTGAGCTTTATCTTGATTTTGATGTACGTTTTTATCTGCTGCTGAACAATAGATCAAGAATCCGAACACGATTGCCAATTTGAGGAATATAATCCAACGGGGGATAATATGCGCCATGGTAATTGTTTCAATCCTATTTAGAGTCAAAAGTTACATGGGTTCTAGGTTGATTAGAGAAGGGGCCTTTTTCTTGTAGAATTTAGGAACTCAGGAACTCACCCAAAGCAGGGAGAGGGATGCTATTAATGTTAACTAAAAGCCCAATAACTCTCGTCGACTCTTAGGTATCTTCAGCAAAACTGACACTGGCGAAGGAAAAGCAGCCTGGTTTTATTGAAGGAAAAAAATTAGGTAAGTTAATAAATTGACAACTCGTGGCTTGACATTATAGGAGTTGTTCATCAATAACGGTTTCCTATGTCACGAAGTCACGATCTCAGAGTAAATTGAATTTCCGGGGCTAAACACATTAACGCTTCTTCAGCGATTTGACTGACCAACCTTTGACTCTGCGCTTGAAAAATCAAACCAAAATATTTTAAGATAACTTTTTCTTTCTACAAAGCCTCTGTAAAGTGAAAACACTAACACATTTCTACATTTTTGGAGCTTCATTGTACGTGGTTTATGATAAAGTAGAAGTGGAATTTTTTTAACAATTATAATTGGTGACTGGCCTCATAAACTAGTGATGTGATGACTGAAGAAGAGCAATATAGGTAGGCTTAATCAAGGGATTTATTAGGACAAAGGTATGATCGTCATTGGAATCATTAGTAAATGGAATTCACTGAAAATCAAGAAATAATTAGTAAATAAGAAATTAATAATGTCCGGTGGAATCAGAGTAGGAGTGCTTTTGATTAAAGAAATTAAATTGCCAGTGTTTCTGCAAAAATTCTTATAAAAGGTAATTACGTTAGTAGTTTCAGCTTTACAAGTATCAGCAAGGTAAGACAGCTTCAAAAAAGATTTTTGCAAATCCATGGCCTGACAGTCACTTCTAGCATTACTATCTAATTATTTCCTAGAGTAAAGTTCAATCAAGAGAAAAATACCTGTAGGAAATGAAGTTGTTGACGAAAGGGTAAAGGCTAACTTAATTATTTTTGTTTTTTGGGAACGGGAAATCGTGATCATGTTAGAAATTCAATGAACTATGAGGGGCTCCAATTACTTTTGGAGATATTGAATTCTTAGAGTAGTATTAGGATTATTCAGAGATATATCCATTTCTACAAGATATTTGTTTTTTACGGGTCCAATTACTATCTTCCGTCCATATTTCTCGGATTATTTCTTTTATGTACTAGGCTTAAATTAAAGTCACATTATTAATGTGATATCAGGAGCTGTTGGTGTGCTGCTATGATGAACTCATATTCTTATAAGTATTGTATATAACTATTGTAAGGAAGAAGGTGGGAAGTTGGGATTGTTACTAAATTGCGCAATGGAATTTAATATTTCTAGAGCTTAGTGGAAAAAAATCTTCTACCTATGATATTTACCTCGGTGGACTACTTAAAAATAACCAAAAATTTCATGAAGAACAATGACGCTCATCAAATATCCACATGTGGCCTTAATTTTCTAAGAACGAGAACTACGCACCTGAAAGATAATCACAAAGACTGTGACGGATATTATGATTAACCCATGGAAACTTCCAGATTCTTTTTATTTCTAGAAAGAAAAAACCTACGGATCAAATTTTTTACGTAGCACATCTAAAGGAAGTAAACAAAATGAAAACTTCATTAAGGTTAAAAATAAATTAGGTATCTATTTCAAAATATCTAACGAAGACCCCACGCAATACTTCTTTACTATTGTAATGACAAACCAAATCCAGTTCCTGACAAAGTCTATAAAATGCCGGAGGTTTTTCTGTTTCATTTTCTTAGATACTTCTTACTAACTTGCTCAATTTGCCCTTGAGCGTATAAAGTAAAATCTGTATTTGATTTGTCACAGACTTACAGCACTTCGAATGAATTTAGGAATTTACTTATACTCAAGTTATAAGTTCGGTGAAAAATAAAAAAAGAACCTTTTCAATTTTTTTATCATTATTAGAATTACCTAGATGGACTATCAAGATTTTAGATTTTATACAAAATTTGAAAACATTACTAGACTATTACGTATATAAAATGAACATCATTAATAAAGTATTGCTAAAAAACACACTACACTTATTCAGAGCATAAACCTATACAAATTAGTTTAATAGTTGTCACTAATTTTATTTTCTCCTTTTAAGATCCCTTAAGGATTACTTAAGTGGCTTCTATGAGTAAGGTAAGTAATAATGTTGTACTTGTTAATGTTGATAGCTAGTGGTGGTCAATCAAAAATAGCGAAATTAAGAAAACTTTTGATTAACGTTCTTACATTTTACTTTACATTGTTCCTTACATCATGTCAAGCATAACATACATAGTATATATATCGTTGGGTGAAAATCAGTAAGGAAGATTCCTATCTGTAAACTTTCAGACAATAAAGCCATTATTATTATATATACTATGCATATTAACAGGTTGCTTTGCCGAAAATTACATCGGAATCGAATACATATTGCCGTTTTATAATGTAAAGTCGGACAGGATAGAGGAATAGACATCGGTCTTCATTTCTTGCTGAAGACTTACAATCTGGAAACTTCCTCACTGATTTCCACTCATCATGGATGGCCATAGACGCTGACAAGATTACAAATAGGTAAAGAATTACTTCTGCGTACTGAACTAGCCAGTCTTGCCAATAATACTGCCAGTGCAACTTTAAAGGCACAAATCGAACGCAAACCCAAAGCTTACATTTGGTGGATAAGCATTTCAATCAATAACTAAACAGTATTTGTTATAAGCTTTATAAACAGGGGTTACAAATTAAAGAACAAATAGAACGTGTTGCATTACGGAGAAAGTGGGAAACAAACCCTTTCATGTCTTCCAAAATATGAAAGCATATAGAACTCTCATTTCCAACTCTGCAAGCATAATTTCTAGCTAGGGTCATCAAAGAAAGTACTCCACTATCAACATTTTAAAGCTTTCATATAAGCATATCATACAGATTACCTGACTGAATGTAATATGTGAAGATGCTTGAGAAAGTTGTCAACTAGCATATGAATGTGACCATGAATTTGTTAAAACTACGAAAGCATCTTCATGAGATTTAAAAAAATCCATTTCAAGGTTGACTGCCATAATAGGCTTAGGTTATGGGTGGAAGTAACGTTTAAGAAATGAAGCCTTTGATCTTATTATTGATGAATTCTCCATTCGCATCACGCTTTTGTGCATATTATTTGTAGAGTAATATTATTTGTACAATGCTCCCCTTTTCTTTCTTTACCCACTATACTATTTCATCTCTTTGAAATATTACATTTCCGTATAATATTTCACTCCCGATTCTGATCCCGATTGCGGTTTTGCGGTAAGAGATGAAGAGGAAAACAACAAAATAATCTTCATGTCAACAGAATTTTACACGGTCCAGAGAGAAGAGAGTGATATTTTTTTAGTACAATTTTAACCGCACTGTGATCAACTTCAATTTTGGAATTTATATACTCAGTGAACTGGGATTTTCATTAAAATATAATTCTTACAATTTACTAACTTGTAAGGTAAGATAAAATTATGCATAATTATCTACGTCATATTCTTATTATTTTATTATCCTAGTATTTGAAATAGAACCCCATAGGGGGTTTATATTTCAAACCGATTTTCACGCCACATCAAAGTTAAGACTGTTAAACTCTTTGAAGGATCTAAGAGGTAAAGGAGTCATTTTACCGTAAACATCAAAAGATTAAATTAGAGCCCCCTAAATGATCCTGTGCTCAGCTTGAAATGTTGAGACAACAATATGCAATATAGAGCTCTAAGTTGTAACAATAATTCTGAATCCTCAATTATTTAGCCATTATAGATGTAAACAGAAATTCATGCTGAATATTCATTTTAATGTTTAAAGTTAATATATAACTTGCTACCGTTAGTTTTCACACATAGCAAAAGTAGCAATGATCATCTCATCAAAAGAAAGAGACATGCCCATGAGTGAGTTTGAGGCACCATATGGTGGCCAAAACTACTCACACACACACGGTACAAATCATCCAAAATAACGGTTGGGAAGAGGAAAAGTCTGATGTAGTTTCAGACTTTCCAAATAAATGCGGCCTCCTGAAAGGTTATATAGGTCTTGAACTAGAGGTCAAGTCAATAGTCCTTAAAATATAAATATTATACCCACGACTACAATTATTAGGATATTGCTGATTTTGATGTATAGTATATGCAAAAATTAAGGATTCCTTTCTTTTAGTAATAATTAATGCAGTAACTAGCTGTTCTAAATGCAAATTACTGTATTTCCCGGTATAGAACCCCGGGGGAGTTATTGTTTCAACCCTCCAAAAAAGGGGGGTTATATTTCGGGGAGGGGGGTTATTCCGGGGGGGGAAGTTAATGTTTCAACTAATATTTTTTTCGAATTAACTAAAAAAAACTTCCATTTT
>JAQGBU010000432.1:0-29014 GCA_034698605.1 Isotoma decorata
TACAGGTAATTCAAGTGTCACAACAATAACTTCTAATTGTTACTTCTAGTGTCATGACTGTTACTTCCAATGTAATGACTGGTACTTCCAATGTAATGACTGTTTCTTCTAATGTCATGACAGCTACTTGTAATTGCATAAGGGGATAATTGTCACGGCAGGCCCTGGAAGGTTTTGACAGGTGGATAAAATGCCATTACAGATCATTATAAGGCCATGCAGTGATATTATACTCTCATTGAATTAAATTGTGTAATAATAATTCTGTAATGTCCATTATGCAATAATATTCTGTTAAGTACCTGTCATGAACTTAAGGTGATATTTTATTCCATTTTCATTCCATGACAGCGTTATGTCAATGATGTAATGACATTTTATTTGCCAGTCTTTACGTTTTATTTACCTACCATGACGATTTCTTTACCTGTCATGACGTTTTATTTACCTGTCATGACGCTTTTTTTTACATATCATGACGTTTTTTTACCTGTCATGACCTTACAGTACCCTGCCGTGATATTTTATTCACTGTCGAGACATTAAAAGTAACATGCATGACATTAGAAGAATAATACGTACACAATCAGCCTAGAGCAGAAGATGCTTTTACAATATGTGTGCTAACTTCCTCGCGATGGTGGTGGTTTGGGTGCCTAAGCACCCGAAAACCTGGGATATGGACAGGATAGCTAACGATCAGTATAGTTGGCTCCGTATTTTTTCGTATATGGGATGTTAAGGATGTAAATTTTCGTTCAACAATCATACGGGGCATACTTTCCCACCTCTATGTCGTGGCGCGGCGGGACACCCTGCGGGGCGAAAAGGCGTCCTCAGGCCCTGCTGGCCGTGATGGGTCTGCAAGACGCTTTTTTCGAAAATTTTTCATTACGCCCTGCAGCTTGGCCAGCAGGGTGTGCAGGGCTTATAAGACTAAAGAAGATATGCATGAGAAGCACAGACCTAAGCTATTAATTAATACTAATACTAATAAATACTGGAGGAAAATTCTTCATTTCTAATTATTGTATGCTAGAGTCTTCACTTACTAAAACTAAAGATTTTCCGGCTTTTTTTGAGCAACTTTATTATCACAGAAGGATCCTGGAGTAGATAACATAAAAAAATTTAAGGTCCGCGTTTCTGTGAAAAAGTATCAGAAGTTTAAGAATGAATGTAAAGAAAGATTCCAAGAATAAAGACAGAAGCTTTACCCTTCTGCTATTATTTAATTTAATTTAGGGTTATTGTCTCATTAACCTATAATTCTTACATTGCTTTTTAAACTTAAGCTCATTTTGCTTGTCTGCTGCCGTGCTGCCTAAGAATACGGTTGGCTTGGCAATCAAGATTTTCAGTTTGTAATTTAGAACCCTCGTTGAAATTAAATGATTCTAAAAATAAGATGAGAACATCCACTAATTTGTAAATTTGTATAGTGGTTAGTCTGATTCAGAACCTTATTGTCATACTTTATCTTATATATTAGAACTCATTGTTCAGAACAGTACATTAATTCTACACAACGTTAATAGATTTTTAGAGCTGCCAGCTACCAAATGGGATAGATAAGCTTGCTTTCATTACGTACTTAGACAACACACTGTCTCTAGTTAGAAAAACTTCCCTCTACGCAACTAACTTGATTCAGCCCGACGAGCCGGTTTTATTCCGGGTCAAAAATCATTCTTGGTGACCTCTATAAACTGCACACTATGAGCTACTATGAACTGTATTTAATGATAAACTATGAAATATCAACTATGAACAACCAGGTGAACTTAACTACAGTCCAACTAGGTGTGTGGGATTTATGTATGACTCATGAAATGACAAACATTACTTCTGTACATAATGACACCCAAATATACAATAGTCTCAATTTGCCCCAACCACGCCCATGTGGTGTGACCTTTCACCCATTTGGTGAAATGTTTCATTAAACCCATACAATTCATAACTGAAAACCGACTTGAAATAAATTGATTGCCTGGGAAGTTATATTTATTCAATTGCTATTCTAGGTGGATCTAAGGGGCCAGGGGGTATAACCGATTTGAACCAATATTATCCCCAGGAAAATTTCCTTTGCCTATGACCCTACGACCCCACATCAGAATTTAAAAAAGTTAATTCTGTCGAAAGTTAGAGCGTTGATGGATCGACGGAAACCACCATTCATTCACATCTTAAACCACCAACATGCTTAGCTAGTAATCATTCACGACACGTAATCGTAATAGACTAATAGATAAAGTCGTATGAAAATAAATTCAGACTTACTTTAATTCTTCTAAAAATTGCACAGCTCTCACTAAACTCGCCCAGTATAGAAGGTAATGTTTCCTAATAGTTAAACAAATGAATTAACTAGATTGTTGTGCAATTCACAGCTCCAATGGTTTTGTCTCGAGCCTTCAAAGGTCTTCGGTTTCTTTTCTTTCTCGGCTTCAGTGATAAATTTTTCCTTCGTTAATTGATTGTCACCTATTGTGCAATAACACAAAGATGCACTTTAAAATGCATTTCTATGACAAACGAGGTTTAAATTTTGAAGGAATTATAGAATTATACTTTACCTAGATTTCAGACACTGAATCGGGAAGGGGATCCTTCGATCTTATGTCCTACTACAAATATGCACGTACTGGTTGTCTCAATGAGAAATATGAAACACTGCATCCGGCGATTAGGGTCTCTTAAAATTAAAAATGTTAATGAAAATATTGATAATCAGTATCAAGTGTTAGTAAGTAGTCCATTATGAAACTTTTACTACATATATGAGAATCTGATCAACCGACATAACAATAGATTTGATGATAATGAAAGTTTTCAAGTTTTTCTCATGCAAATACGTAAGATAAGACAAACATCTTTACATTTACACTTTACATTACATCACACATCATCAAATATGAAACTAAAAGAGATCTGTAAATACGCCCCGACAGAACACGAGAGCAGAAATGTTGCTTTCTTGAGTGCAGAGTGTGTGGAGTGAACCCACACCCACAGCTACAATTAGTTTAAAAAACATAAACCCTGCTAACCAAAATGACAGACAACAGAAGAAGTTTCAACAAATAAAAAGCTACAACGACTTCAAGTATGAAGTAATGTTGAATGTGTAATGGCCTTCTTTGTTCTTTGACTGCCAATTGCAACTCTCAATCAGACTCAACAGTTGACACGTTGACAGTCAACCTCAACAGTCCACAGTCAAAAGTCATTTTTTTTTAGATTTCACGATGCAACATTTAACATTCGAATCCCTATAGTTACATAAGACCCTCCTACAACTATGTACTATGTACTACATCTCTATCATCATAAAAATGTTGTTTATTTTTAGTGCTTTATTTCCCTAAGTATGAAGTACCTCTTCTTCTTCATGCAGTCTTGCATCGCATTCAATGTATTTCTATAGAAATGGATGTTGGAAGAGGAAAGAGAAGGCAGATTATTGCCAATTCACAATTAATTGTGGCAAATGTTCTAAAAATGCTTAATTAACTTTTTGCCCGATTCAAATTACAAATTAATATATTATGTATTATATTTTTATGTATGTATGTATTGCATATTATGTATTACGTATTACCTTCACTTGTTAACGCTACTAAACGCGTGCCTCTGTTTAACCTTGTAACCTACAAAATTCAAATGTAAAACCAAAAACTGATTGACACTTTACAGGGCATAAAAGGGCACAAATGACCACGGATGGAGGGATGCCTTCAACAATAACCAAACACACTTCTACAAGTGAGTGACAAGGATGAAAGGAACTGATTGAGTGTGTGGAGTGAGGCCAATTGTCAAGCAGGTCACATCACACATACACACATAAAACAGTGCTCACACATGGGTTTAAATACTTTCTAAAAAATGTTCAAAAACCGTTGACTTACTTTACTTGTGGTTTTGATGATAATACGATGATAAGGCCAAGAGATAACAATGTTTATTTAATCCAGTTGACAAACAGACACAATTAATGTGTTCCCATTTATCTCCTTCCAACTGTGGAGTGAAGTGAGTTGCCTCCAGACTTGAAATCTACAAAAGCAGAGTGAGTTCTGCTGGTCAAAGAAAGTAGTAGTATGAAAAACCAACGGTCAAATCAAATGCCATGAAAGATAGAGAAGAAATGGTACAGACTACCCATACGACCACCACCACCACCTTTACCACCACAATGCGATTCTGCCACCACCACCACCGATATTATTTCTCTCTTGTGCATCTGCATCTGTCACTTCATTCTCCTCTCGTTCCTCCTCCTGGCATCAAAGAGGCATCTACGAGCAATCACACGAAAGAGGAAATATTTGAGTTTTACATTCCGCTAAAATAAATTTTACCCCCTAAAATGTGAAAAATAAGATTAAAGTTTTTATTATTTTGGAGAAAAGAGGAGTAAATACAAAATCAAAATATTGAATATAGAAGCATTATTTACTCCTTTTGTTAGCAAAAGTGGAGTTCAATTGTTAAATCAGTGCTGTTTTGTCACACATTCTCCTTTGTCACATATTTAAATAACTCGTAACAATATAAATCAGTTACTTTGACTTTGCACACACTTCAGTAAATAATGAAGAGAAAACACGTTGTGCCAGTTGTTTTAGCGTGTGCCTTTCAAAACTACAAAACGAGTACAAAAATTGAAAATAATTAAATTTATGAAACTGTGAACTGTCAAGTTGCAAGTGACATTACGCATTAAAAATATCCATTCAGGTTTAAACTACAGTATTTCGTATTTAGTTGTATTGTTGAATTTTGAATTTATATTTAATATTGCATTGATTGGTTTTTGGACCATTCCAATTTCATTAGTTCATTTCATTCATGATGGATTTGCATTGTTGATTGTCAATTAACAGTTCTATCAATCCACAATCAAAGTTTCTAGATTGAAAGACAAAGAGTGATTTTTTATTTGAAGTATTTGAATACAGAATATCTGTAATGACTGCAATCTAGCTGGATGCTGGATTTTGGATGTATCTTAATACATAATACAATACAAATAAATACATTCAACATTTCATTTTTTTGTATTTCGTATTTTGTATCATTGATTGTATCTATGATCTAATTCAAATTACAAATTAACGAGACTAATACACGAATCTATGAATCAAAGCAAAAAGGGATTGCTGAAACTATTTAATTTCAAATTTGTCATTCATAATTTTGAATTTATAAGTTCAAAGTTGTAATTTTGAATTTTCAAAAGACCTAACCACTTTTAAATCATCACACATCCAACATCAATCATAGGTCATCGGATATCCCTTTCAACTGTGACTGTGACTGTGTTAGAAGTGAAACGTTGAAACGTTGAAAGTAAAACATAAAAGAAACCACGAACTTTTCTTAAATAAAAGGAGTTAAAGGATGAAGGAGGCTTCAAGAATATTGAACGTTTGTAATTCCTAGAGATAATGCACTGTATGACCTTCCCTTGTTTGTATCCATTTAAAATACAAAATAGAGGTGTAAGGTGTAACTGTCAACTGTCAGAAAAGGTTGTAATTAGTAATTAATTACTAATTAGCTATTCACTACACACTATTTGAATCAGGTCACTTCACTTTGTACAGAAGAGTACATCAGTCAGTGTAAATCGTCTTATCCAAAAAAAAATTAAAGACAATTTTTTAATACTTATTTAGTAAGACATAAGCAACTAAAAAGGTAGCTGTCTTTGTGATATTTAGTGTTATTTGTTCTGGACACTGGTGACTGGAGGTGTAGCAATTGAAAAACTCTTCAAAAGCTGTAAACGTTGGACATGAGAAATTTGTCTGGAATTAGCAAAAACACCGAAAACGATAATTGTCTTAATTTAAAGTATAAGTAAAGTATAAATTTTTAAAAGTATCAAAATGATGTCCAATGTGAGAGAAAGCGACACTTCTCTTTGGCTTCATAATAAATTAGGTTCTAATGAATCATGGACGAGCGGTTCAATTAGCTCTCAATTAAATCCAGAAGTTCTTCGAAACATAAAAGAGTGCTTTATAGACTTACAGACTCAAGTAAAGTTAAAACTTCTTCTGTCCTTTTTTCACATACCTAGAAGAAACATAGAGGAGGTAATCATTACATAATTTTATATAAATTTATTAAAAGATGGACTAAGCTTAATTATAAAATCTAAAAAAAAATTTGTAATTTCTAGTGGCGAGGCGAATTAGAAGAGATTATTGAGGTAGCACAATCAGATAGTGAGCAATGGGTTGCAATGCTTGCTGAAATAATGAAGCCGTATCCATCAACGGCGTGTCTAAACTACGACATCACAGAGCCGGAGGAGAATAGACGAATATTTCTTGATCTCGTGGATGAAGTCAAACAAGAATGTATGTTAAGTAAATAACGTGTTTTATTTTTGTTCATTCGATATTTAGTATTGTATATGCATGTTTGCATCACATTTTAAAATTTATTTTCCTAGTGACGAGAGGCAAGGACTTAAATTTACTTCCTCTTGAGTGTCAGTACCTTAACAAGAATGCCTTAATTACAGTTGTCGGTAATCAGGTTCGTTAAATGACTTAATTGAATGTATTAATTAGTAATTAGTTTAAGTTTAAGTCTTAGACTTGTGGTTTGTATTGGTTCACTTCATTGGTACACTACTGTCATATTATTACTTTATGAATGCAGAAGGCACCAATTAGGCATTTCAGTTTAAAACGAAAACCTAAGTCAGCCATCCTTAGGGCGGAATTATGCCAAAAAGCGACGGATGCTGCTAAAACAAGTGCTAAAAAGATTCCAGCTCCAACGATACCTTTAAGAACACGAGGAATGCCTCGGAAAATGACTGACACAAGTAAGAAGTTCAAAATTCATATATCAAGATATATATGCGTTATGGGATACTTCACGTTTTTTCATTTCTATTCAACTTGGATAATATGTAGCCCCGTTGAAAGGAATTCCCAGTCAAGCTCATGCCTTGAGAAATGCAACAGTCCCACCCGCCTTGGCTTCTAGAACTTTGTCTCGCACCTCAGCAGGAAAAAAGGAAGGCGGTGTAAAAATATTAGAAATAACAGAACAACCAATGGGTTATGCCCAAGCGAAGCGCAGAAAAAAAATGCAAGGTAAAGAGATCGCTTTTGAATGTTATGTTGGCCAGAGTTAGTCATGAAGATTTCGAAACAAGATGAAATTTACGTTTTGATTAAATTATATCCCGCAATGACAGTGAAGTAAAAGATATCATATACATTAAGAAAGCATTGTTAAAATATAACAGATGCTGTTGATTCAACTAAAACAATTTCATCAGAAGAATCGGCACAGAACGCTGAGACGCCTGACTATGCTGCAGGCCTGTCATCAACGACGTCGACCACTCGCCCTTCTACTCCACCACCTACACCCTTAATGCCCCCACCAACACCATCAGGATACGAGCCTCCTACTCCTCAGCCAATTGTTGCCCCACCTACTCCTATGGTGTCAAATTCTAACTCCACATCATATTCCAGGATACCTGATGGTCCTCCACCGACCCCAAATCCCCAGCTGTCCGTGAGTCCACAGACAACTCCTGCCGTCGTAATGGCTAATAACTATTTACCAGTTGCAGTTACACCATCCGCTGCTGCTGCTGTTGCCCAGCGAAAAGTATTCAAAACTTTTGTATTTGATTTATGAATTTAAAGTTGAAAAGCGAATTTTGTAATACTTTCTTATTTCTGTTTCAGAGTGCTCCTCTTCCAGTTCAGCCTCAGACTAAGACTGTTATTCTTCAAGTGCCGACTAATCAGCCTCAACAAATTGTTACCTTATCGGTAAAAATTCTCGTGACGGGTGTATCTTATTACATTTCGACACCAGTAACATTTATTAATTCTACAAGTCTCATTTTTTATTTTTGGTACAGAAAGAGCTCATGGAAAAAGCACAGGAAATTTTTCGAACTGCTAATAAAGCTACTCGTCCTGAAAAAGAGCATATCCTAAAATTTATGGCTGGAACAAGAGGTAAGAGATAAGCCTAATGAATTGTCTTTCTTGTAATGGCCGAATTTACTTTATGAATGTTTTATAGAAAACCCTTGTCCAGAATTGGGAAGTATTGTCACAATCAAATTAAGTGAACACGAGGAACAAATTCGTCAAAAAGATGGAAATGTCATTCCTTTATCGGTGGAGACCCATTTTCAAATGAATTATAATACAGGTGAGTGGAAAGTAATTCAAAAACCTCCCAAAATGGATAATTCTATTCCTCATCCACAGTTAGTTCAAGCAACGATGTAAGGTACTCATCGTTGCTTCTACGTACTTAAGTAAAATTACATTGTAATTGTAATAAGTTTTCATGGCATACATGGTTGTACGGCTTTCTGAATGTTCCATTATAAAATGAAAAGGCTGAAACAACTTTTACTAAACGATGTGGGTTGAAATATTTTTAACTCACCAAGTTTATATGTACTTCGTTGACAACATTTATGTAAATGTATATCACGGTAAAATCTGTGAAATTATTATTTTTCTTTCGACGCTTTTTCTGTCTTTAGAAAAATCGAAAAATGGTTAAAGGTTTTGGAAGCCTAGACATTAGATTCAAAAACCCATCAACCCTGTATCCCATGAAAAAATATTATTTAAATCCTTGTAGTTGGATACATCTGTAATATCAATATTTTGTTAGTAAATATTTCTACGCATAACCAGGTAAAGTGTAAAATACACTATTAAGCATGCACAATCATGCCGAAGAGTGTCATACTTATAAAGAAAGTTATAAGTATTTTAAATGAAAAGCAAAACATTGAATACCACGGAAAAATTATATACTAAAGATATTATTCTTTTTTATGCGAATCAGCAAAATAAATTCATGATAAAGAACACAATTTGTTGTGTCACTTAGAACTTTATTTTTAGTTGCCTTTTATTATAACGAAAATGGAATATTCAATCTGCTTTAAACTATGCAATTCTTTTCTTACAGTTACAGCATATATAATTCAAGAAACAAAACAGCGATCATAATGTATAAATAAGAAAATCCTCCTCAATCTCCTGCTACAAGATACATGAACAGACTTCTATTCTCAGATTTGCTAGTTACTTAGCTACTCCTACTACAGCAGGACGAATCACTCGATCATGTAATTTGTATCCCATCTTCGATACGAAGATGACTGTTCCTGACTCCTTTCCTGGTATCTCCTACAAGAATGAGAATCAATTAGGAAATATGTCCAGCAGAAATCAAATTTGGGATGAAAGGGAACTCTAAATAAAATGCTTACCTGTTGAACAACAGCTTCATGCTCATTTGGATCAAATTTGGCGTCCATTGGATTGATTTGCTTCAAGCCATGCCTTGCAAATACCTGATGATTTTAAAAACAAATTGTTATGTATGTATTAATATCACCTACTCCCTGTGTGATCAATGTTAGCCACATAGTGAGGAAATGTCAGTGTTCTAAATTAACTTAAGAATAACTAATTGCCATCTTCTTTCATCAGACTTAAATTTATCTTTCTGTGAAAGATTAACCTGCAGTAGTCGAGCATCTGTCATTTTTAATCCTTCGTAAAGTTGCTGTAAATGTTTATTGTCTCCAGTAACTTGATCTTCCGGCACGCTGTCAATTGCTAGCCGAAGAATATCTTCAATCTAAAATATAGAAACCCAAAGTGTTCGGAAAGATGTTTTCTTTGTACTTCTTAGTCATTACCAATTGCAGTATTAAAAAATCAAATTTGTATTAATGATAGTCAGTGTAGATTACTTACATCTGTCAAATCTTTGCAGAATCCTTGAATAGCGAATATCTTTGCATCACTAATTTGTTTTGTAAGGCGAGTTCTGACATTCTCCGTTTCTGCAAGGGCACGCAAGTACTTGTCCTGAATTAAGAAAACCGTTTTTTTAATTTAATTTCTTGAATAAAGTTCGTTCTTTCTTCTTTCTTTTTCAACTAATCTTCTTCTAACCACTAACCAATTTATAAACCCTATACTTTTTTTTATAACTTTTAGCTCTTACTTCCAAATCCCTGGATTTTGCCAACAGAGTAGAATTTTCCGACACAGCTTTTCCAAGTTCTGCCCTCAATTGCTTCTCAGTATCACTTTCTGGCTCCATTGCTTCAGACGTGTCACTTTCATCAAGCCGAAGACCCTGTTCTGCAGGCCTTGCCTTAGCATCATTTATATGTGGTTCCGAGTTAGTTGCCGATTTCTTGTTATTATTGCTCGTACTAAAAAGACAAATTCGTCGGGACCAACAAGCACTCGTCGAGATTGGAGTAACTGCATTTCGTGTCATAATCAGTTGATGTTCATGTCCACAAAGTGATGATACATGACGAAGTGCTAGGAAATTTTGCTTACTAGTTACCCCTAGTTGTTGCAAATCTGTCCGACAACTGCAACACAAAGTACCATTACATTACACAATACACAATAATTTAGTAATTATCATGGCTCTATTTGAAATTCAACATTTAGCTCAGAAACAACTAATTTTAGATCAAGGAATAGCTGCAAAATTGTCAATTTATAAAAATGTCATTCCCGTCTGCACAATTGACAATTTTACTTCATAAATAAATCAGTGAAGAAACTTTTATCAAAATACACCATTTCACATTTGACCCTTCTGGCCATGATTACAAAAACTATACTAGACATAACACATTAACAACTTACCCGATTTTAGATAAGATAGAAGTTGCCGACCATAATCTTTGACTACTCATGATTGTTTGTATTTTGTACTTAAGACTTTTGACTGTAGTGAATTATTGTATTGATTGTTCACCTATTCCAACCTTAAACCCTTCACCCTTTGGAAACTAAAACTTTTGGCAGTCACCAGTGTAAACCGAAAACCACTGATTTCAGATTTACGCCTTCCTCAAAATATACCTGATCAGAAAAACAATTTTCGTAAAACAATCTTCTGTACAAGTTTGTCTGCTATTCAGGAGTAATTCAGTTTCAGCAGTATAAATTATGTATATATTTGATATCAGACTTTACACTTTAGACTTCAGAAGAACACTTCCAACTTCACGATGGTTTCTTTACGTTCAAATAATTGTGCTTCAATTCAAAGTAGAAATTTGTATAGTTTTGAATCAATTTTATTCCTCTGTCAAAAGCTAAATATATTTCAAATTGTTATTTTAATTACTCTTAAAAGTGACAATGGACAAGAATGTAATTAAATCCTGTTATTGCATGTGAAGTCATGAGATGATGAAATCCGAATTTCCTAAATGATCTTAATGATGTATTCAACGTGCTTTTGGTCTTGTAACTATTCCCGGTGGTCGTGGGAAAAACTATAGTCTTATTTAGTATAGATGGACCTGCATTTCCATCTCAATTCCTATACTCCAGTCGAGTCTTTTTTATTAACTTCTGCATGAAAAAAACCTTTCTAATTGTTGATACTCATCTTCATTCTTCAGTAAAAGAATTCATCCCTAATACCACTGCAATGTGAATAAAATAAAAAAATTCTTATAAAGAAGATGAAAGCCTTAGGGTAGTGCATCTTTGACGATGTCATTAAACCACATTAAATTACATGAATGATGTTATTGCTCAATAATAATTTTTCGTTTGAAAAGCGAAGAATGTTTTAGTTGAATTTAGAGAGGAATAAGTATACTATTATGGCCTCATTTTTCGGCCTCATTCTATGAAAAAACATTTCACAGTATTACTTGAATTCTGCCTGCTTGTGAATTGTAATGAGTAGTTTCTTTGCGTCTGGGTGAAGTACCAATTGTAGATGTTCTTCTTGTTTTCAATTTTTCTCATTTTTATCCTGTCAATCCTGTATTAAAAGCTTGACATTGTTTTTCAGCATGCATGTACAAGTATAAATTAAGGAACAAAACATAGCTTTAAAAAAGGGATTTTTAGAAGTTTTTTAAAAGGGCTGAGCTAGGCGATGATTCAGTTGGAAGTTGGAACGTATGTAGCTTGTAACTGTAATAATAAAATTATTTTATTGAACTATAACTAAACGTCTTTTTATGAACATTCCGAAAAATTCAATTATGCAAATCCAGGTTTTACAGGTTGGATGGGGATTAATTAGGCCTTTAAAAAGATACAGATGTAATATCATGTAATCTTAAGTTAAAAGTGTATATTATTGATAAGGTATGAATAAAAGGTAAGATTGACGTGAACACTGCAAACTTCATAGATATTCCTGCAAGGGTAAGGTATAGCAGGTGGATTTTTTCCTGGAGTTGGTTCAAGTTCCAATTTGAAATTTGTTGGAAGGCTGTAAAAAAGTTAGAGCATTGTAGACGCTTCTTTAAAAAAGATAAAAAATCTATTTAGTTGTGAAAATTGCTTGGATATTTCATAAAAGGGGGCTGATTTTTATGGAGTCAATCAATACGTTTCCCCGAATGACCTAATCAACCGTTTGTACTCTAAATCAAAATCGTTAATTTTAGATCTTTATATTGGTTCATTTTCGTTTGTCAATGTTTGAAAAGAGGACCCGTTTATTTTCAGAGATGACTTATAATTTTTACACTAGTGTAACAATTATGAGTCATCTCTGGTTTATTTTCAAATTGGACACAAAATGAAATATTAATGTTTTTACATTAACTGAAAGGATAATGAGCGAATTTTTTATGAGCTTATTACTGCACTGACAGTTTTGTAACCTCAATTTTAAATGAAAAAATCATTTATGGCGTCTAAATATTTTTTTTAAAATTTACTTGTATTCCATTACTAATTAATTACAAATTACAAACTAGTAACAAGTTACTAAAACAGACAACAGTTCATTAGACTCAATATTGAAACCCCTACCTCTGTGTCACAGTTCATCCACGTGGGTCTTAAAAATATTCTGTAAAGGAGGTAACAAAAATTGTTAATGCATAGCAAATTAGCAAAGCGAATGTCTTTTGCTGGTCTTCTGTGCTTGGGACGGGCTTTAGTCGTAACATTTCTCACAATAATGTGCAGTTTAAAATAAAAAAAACTGAAGAATGCTGAAGTATCGATTAAATAATTTAAACAGTACAACATTTTGATTCATAGACAAAATTGTGGTAATACTGTGACAAAAAGTTTATTTTAAAATGATCTGTCGTCACTATCACACATCATCTTTATCCCAATTTAGCATTTAATCTAACACTAAACATGCTACAATCAGAAATCTGTTCATACAAAATGAAAAATTCATTTTAATCTTCAGACTAGTTAGGGTCAGAGCTCTACACGAAGAGCAGAGCTTCATTTTGAAGCTAGGTCAGAGTGTGGATTAGTGAAAAGAATTTGCAAGTAATTGGTTTAAGAAATGCACTGGCTCACCTACAACACAACCTTGCTACCCCTTATATGTTTATCATCATAAACGCAGTTATGCAAATTCTTAAGATTTTGATACTAATACATCATTGCAATAAAAAACAAAACCCTAAATTAGAAAAATAAACAAGTTCGCAATTTGCAACTGTAAAAGTAGAGAAGCTTATTCGTATTTATCTCATCACATCGGCATCTATTATGCACTTGCTATTTGTTGTATGTATTACATAATGCAAAACACCTGAATATCATTCGGTATTTTTACGCAAAAAAAACTGGTTCGGTTTCTTTGTCTTTATGTACAACTGAAGATGAGTTCTGAGAGTGTATATCGCAAAATTTGATACTCCCTAGCCACTGGCATAGTTTAACATGCTAGAGTTCACGATGCATTTTCCATTCCTGTTTTGATGCCCCAGACCCTCGTCCGTGATTGACATTCCAACATAATTAATATTTTCATTAAAATGTTATGCTAGTATAAATGCTTATGATTTTAAAGCATTAATTTGCAACGTATGATGTACTATAATCCAACAAATATCCAAACAATATTATTATGGGAATTAGACATATTGTATTTGTGTTATTAGCTATATAGTCTCATTATTGTTCCCGATTCTTGAACTATTTTAAAGTAAGATGAACAATGTACCCGACAAACAAACATACGGAGTGATTCTACCGTTGAGAAGAAGAATTTGTGTGAGCTATTAAAAATGTTTGGGTAAAAACGGGCTTTAATGACTGACTCATTAACTATCTGTCTGAAACGGGAACTTTTCAGGTATAATATTATTACTTTTGTCAATTATTTCATTTAATTGAATTAACGAGTTTATGTGGACATGGAGTTAAGATGGGTAAATTATGGTTTCTTTAAAGGCAATTTCTAGTGATAATAATTAGGTGCATAATTTAAGACGTGGCCTATATCTTTACAGCGATACGTGTCAAACTTATTATCTAAATCAAATGTTGAGGAAAAATTAAAACAAAATTAAGAATCAATTCCACATATAAAACGGCAATGATTCTGATGATACTCAGATTTTGTCTGATATAAAGTGAGATGCAAATTTCATTTTCTTTTAATAATTAAAAGAAAGTTTTTGAAATTATTATAACAACTTTGTTGAATAATATTATGTGCGACCACCTCGGAACAAAGTTGACCAAATCAATTTTGCACTATCAACTGCTACCAACCAGCCGTAAAAAGGGTGTACCTTATTTATCGGACATGTATGCCTTTGTAATAATAGCTTTCACCTGTTAAATGTTAACCCTTGGCCTCCACTTAATATTATGTAATAAGTGTAAATATGGATTTGATTGTAGGAGTCAAAGTATTCCTTTTGGTTCTTTGTGAGGCCCAAAGTCAAATGATGATAATCTTTACGCATCCATCCTTTTATCAAGTCTTGATAGAATAAAATATTCTGAAAATCAATTCATAACCTTATTGCATAACTTTTATAACAAAAGCAAAGAAATATTTAGGAAAAAGATAAATCATGACCAGACCAGGAGATGATTTTGTGATAAGTGCATGAATATAGGTAGATGGGTGTGTAATTACCATGCAGCTTTAATGGACCTCTTGAAAACATCTATAGTAATTTTGTTGTCACAGATTCTATCGTAAAAATGCCCTTCCCAAGATCTCTTCTCTAGTAACCTTTAGCAAATTGGAACAGGTATAGAGGGCGGATTCATTAACGGTATTCTATCTATACGTCACATTTCTGGTAAAACAGTAAGAAGAGTTGCTGGACCACTTTCTTGGGGTAACGACCTATCAACATTTCAAAGTAGATAAAATGCTCATTCAAAAATGTGCTGAAATTGTTACCTTTTGTCCTAAATTCTACCTTCTAGCTGTTTAAGTATTTACTTATTTACTTCAATGTTTTTGATGATGATGACATGATGTAATTATTTCAAGTTCTTATTTATTTCTTGTTAGGTATCTTTCATTGGGAGTGATAATTCTAAGAATCAATTTAAAATCCGGCCTACATTAAAATTGGCAAATTATTTTTGAAGAAAATTACTTAATAAATTATTTACTACTCAAAACAATATTGAGGTGATGTATTAGCTCATGACAAAATTGAGATCACTGACAATTTTTATAACGTGAGATTCTCGTGCATGATGACCTTTTCGCTTGATTTTTTTCATATGATGTTAAATTAGGACAGTAGTATGAAAAAATCTGTAGAATTTTATGATTAGGGCAATTCCGGTTTCCTCAAAAGTAAATGTCCAATATGTTTTGATAAAGAAGTTATAGATTACTACTCAAGCAGGTTGACTAACTGGACTTGCGGCCTCTTGAGACGGATTTTTGTGGTCGTTCGTAGTAGCCTTTTTACGATTAGACACATTCTCCAATTCAACATTGGAGAAAAACAGCAATGCAATAATAATAATAAATATGAAACCTGTTTTTTCGAAGACTGATAATAATTGCTGAAAGTATTGGCATTGGCTTCTAGGTTTAAATCTTCTAACTGAAGACCTAGAGGCCATAGGCCAGAGTCATGATGATTATGGCACTAACTACCCCTACCTACCCTACTACTCTCCTCTCTTGAGATCAACAATCTGTTAAACTACCGCAATTTCCGTATACAGATTTTTTAAATGAATGGTCCCGTCCAGTTACAAGCATCAAGAAATTTTCGTGTCAAATTGTTTCATTTCTTCAACCAGTCTTATGGCCTGGTCAAACGACTTTTTTTGCCACATGCAGAAAGGACCGTTTGATAGAGTTTGTTCCTTTATAATAGTAACAATGCTTATGATTTTTCCACTACTAACTATAATAATACTAGAGTCAATCTAACTTGCAATGAACTTAACTCCCACCACATAACATCATTATGTTTAATGGATAAGTGAAGAATACCTCATCTTTGGTCTGCTTGTCAATGACCCAACACGATACATAATATGCACCTTACTAAATTATCTTAAAAAATAGGATCCGTAAGACAAAATCTTAGATTAACAATGAAAGCATGGGTATTGATGACCCCTCATTTTCTTACCCTTAATCCAAGAGATCATCCCATACTGGTTTTTATTTTAGCTGTCACATTTTGGTCAAATATTTAAGCCAAATCCGGTAATCCATTCCTGCATTAGTTCAACTGTGACTTTTGACTGTGACTGTTCCCTTCCTCAGATTTTCACAAAGTGAACCATTGTATTAGTGTTGAAGAAATCTTCTCAAGGAATCGGTTTCTAAATATTGGTAATCCCGTGGACAAATATTGAACGGATTTTCGGACAAAAAAGGAGTACATTACGAGGGAGTGGAGACGGGATGGATGCCATTTTTGTGCTACCCCTCTCCTCTCCCCCGTCATTAACTCTGGACATTCAACTGTAATCGGGATAAGACCATTCATCACTGGAAAAATAGTTTGGATTCTATTTTGCACTTGAGTTATGGACAAAAGGCTCCACTGGACAAATATCCCTATCATAAACAGGAACTTGGTTATAAAGCTTTTGACGGATTCAGTATTTGAGAGCCATAGCTTGTAATAAATGTAAATTTTCTATTGATGTAATATTAAAAACATGTATAATTAAAATAATAAATCAGAGTTTTTCTATGAAAATCCTTCTTCCTTCAATATTAAGGCATTTATTAAGAAAGCAATTCCTGAATGCATAAAAATTTGATAAGATATTACTACACAGCATTTCATTTTGCATTAATTTTAGATGCACCATCATTAATCGGAGTTTGCTTGCATCAAATATTTTTAATTTTGTTTGATTTCCGTAGTTAATGCATAACAAGGTATCGGTCGCATACTATGCTTTCCGAGTCCTTAATATCCTTTTAATATTTGGAACCATAAAAATAAGGGGGCTATATTTCCGGATACGTCTTAATTTCGGAGACGGTTTTAAAAAATTAAAACTTATTTTTAAAGTACTTTCATGATGTCCGTATTAATAATTAATATCATTAATCAATAATGCGAACATTATCTCCATCCTCATTGTCAATACGGTCAACAGTTTAAATGGTCAACAACATTTGCCATGGGCTTATATTTAGGAGAGGCCTTTATTCCGAAAGGAATTCTAATCTGGAAAAAACCCTTATTTTGAAATGCCGGCAGATGTAGAACTCATTCATAAACTGTAAAACCATAAACCAACATAAAACTGTTGACATGCAAGCAGAACTAGCTCCAATTCAATACAAAACGTACGTATGTAGAATGTGCATAGAATTTGTAGAACCATTTCAATTAAAAAAGAGATACGGGCGATGGAAATCAACTCTCTGAGAAGCAACGAATACGCTAGGATTTCAATGAATACACATACAAACCAGAACTGACTAACTGACCAAATAAAATTACATTTATCCAAAAACCCATGCAATGCTGCAGATTTTACAGCATTGACTGACAGTACCTAATGTACAATTGATTGATACCGAAACACAAGAGAATCGAAAGCATATTAACTCCTATCGGGTCATATCCAATCCATTCATTTTATAATTTTAGAAGCTGATAATTGTAAGCTCCATAATAAGGAATACAGTTTTAAAAGGCTGTCAAAATAAATGATGACGGACAGTTCGCATATATCCATTAAATCTAAGATTTGTAGACACTCAAGATAGAAAAACATTTTCTACATAAAAACTCTACTTTGTTAAATTTTACATCAAGACATAGAAGAACTTCCTTTTACTATCTGTACGACTTTCATCTCTGTGTTATGGGTCGGTTTGAGCATGAAGGTTTAGGTTTTTACAGTAAAAAGTCTTCATTTTATACCTCTTACGATTATGTATATTTAAGTTGTATGCTTTATGCCTCTCAACTCCTACATTTTCTCGGCACTTTTATGTTAGAGAACATCTCCTTAAAATTTCATCACCAACATTCCAAGCTGAATTTCTTCAATGATTTTCCTAAAAACCAAAAGGAATTATTGTTTTGCACCTTAAAATTACACTTAAAATTTTACCTGAAAGCATGGCATATTTATATCCTGTGCCTCGTTCGTTAGGCGTTCTACCTATAACATTTATTGTTTCTCTACATATTTGACAGATCTATAGAATTGGGTTACTGTACTACATTCGTATCTGTATGGAAATGCAGATAGAAGCCATATTAAAAAAACCTTCAAACTTAATTGAACATCACTGGATACAGCAAAGGGTTTTAATCAAGCCAAGAAGTGCAACTTAATAATTTCATAGATTTTCATTCAAACGTTTGAATGTTCTATTCATTAAAGTAAAAGAGAACTTGCTAGTGGATTTTTATTAATGTATCTACATTTATGGGTGAACCTTATATAGTAACTCAGATTTTCCACTGACATTAATCATTTTCCATTAACATTTTGCGAGAAAAAAATTGAAACTTGAATGTTTTCCATGTAATTACAGGAGACTTTTTATTATTTTAATCACATACGTACTTCAGAGTTTTAAAAGATATATTTATGTCGACGTCCCAAAGCATGACACTAGTACAATACATATTCTGACTCAAAAGAAAATTATAATGCAAATGTCAACTTTGAGACGGAATTCGTCTCCAAACAAAAATATTATTATTTCAGGCAGGTGAACCTTGAAATTATAATAGGTAATAATTTAACAGTTGTAATAGTTTCTTAAAAATTTTTGGTTTAAAAAATGGTATTTTAATATAGGTATATACATTTTATATATGTACTTAATGTATAAATGTATATATTTTCATGCTAAATAATTCATTAATTATGTATACGTCTCATCTTAATACTATAGTTTGAGGCAGTCAATAATTAATAACTCTCTGGCAACCCCAAAGTGATTTTGGTTGCCATTTACTAGAAAATAGCCTCAAAAGCCGTAAGCGTCTACCGATAAGGTCGTCTCACAGTAGATCTTTAAGTAGGACCCATTTGGTACCTTAGTAGACGGAAAGGATAAGTTCAGGTTTTCATGGATAAAGTATTTATTATGCTTATCTTCTAGCAGGACTAGACTTCTGAAATAGGTAATTCAGTATGTTTAATTTTTACTCAACCCAGTCAGATATTGATGGACAAGAGAAGGTTATTCTCTGATTTTTAAGAGCAGTCAGTCATCTTCTCAGCCAAATGATTGACATATGGATTAAGTCGTTGTTAAAAGGACACTTTTGTTATATGAGTGCATGTGTGTGTGGACATAAGCCACAAAACTATACATGCTTCGACTGCAGTGACAGAAACTGTGTCAAATCCACACCTTGCCTCCAGTCCAGCTTGCTATTTACTTTTGCTATTATTATTACTTAAACACAATCCGTCATAATATCATATCTCCTCTTTTGAGGACCCACTTTGTCACTTAGTAATTATATTACAATAGAAAGGGTAACCGTGGTTTTGGCTTCTCGCCCTTTGTATTGCGATTAGGATTAGAAGAATTTAGTAGCTTGCTTTTCCAGACATTTAAGTGAATTTCAGCATTGTGCTACTGAGGTCTGCGTCTTTTCCAACTATTTTCAGTACCATTGATCCGTTGGTCAGATTATCGACACATTCCAGAATAAAAGGTTTTCTCTTCATCTTGTCAAAACATTTTTACCATCATCAAGACTACCCATTTTTCAAGTATTGTAAAAGGTTTTGGATTGATTTTTAAAAAAATGTATCAAATACGATTGACTATATGTATATGACAATTATTTAGGTTAGGAATAATTCGGGATTTGTGCAAGGCTATCAAATTCGTCTCAAGTGCTAGATGACAAAAATGATTAATCGAAAATAAATTTGCTAGCTTGGCATAATGGACTAAATAAAGGATTTACTACATAGCACAGGACAAGGTTGTTCCGATGTGCATTGGGATAAGAATAAGCCTGACACACATTAATTATTGGTAAAGTCTCGACAAAAATGACCAGAGATAAGAATTGAAATTCTTTAACGATTTGTCTTTTTGGATTGACACTGAGAGGCTAGATATGCCTGTCACATATGACAAAATCAGGTAGATATCCCATCCAGCACGTAATCATCAAGAGTTCATCAGCTTGATCAGTGCTGGAAACAGTAGCTGAGCGTAGCATTTCTATCTACTTATTCACATCTGTATTAGTCAATGCTAATCGAAACGAAAGCTGATTAATGAGAAAATAAAAGAATTGGTTTGGACGAGTAGCTAGGTCGAGAGATAACGTTGGGCTTGTGTTGAACGTTACGGAAATCCACAATTGATTAATTCATTTTCAGGTAACTGATGGAGTTCATATTGATAATTATGACAGTTGGCTGACAGGAATAAAAAGAGATTACATGAATGTGCACAGGATAAGATAAGGCTTGCTTCAAGCACTACTTACTAACTGTTTGCTCTTATTCCAGTATAATAAAATGTGTTTTTAAAGTGTAAACAGGTAACTAAATTTTCCTAATAGTATTAATATATAACTAATAATAATACACACATCGTCCCCATCATCAGTCCCAATTCTGGACCATTTTTCATCCTTTAGCCATGATGGTAATACTTGCTACCCAATTTCGGTGTCTTCTTTACTGTCGCCTAATCTTCATACATTTTACTCATAGTTAGTGTCAAGCGTTTTAGTTTAGTGCCCACATGGTTCATAATACTACTACTACTTACTACTACATTAAAGTTTAGTATAAAAATGTGTGTGTGTACAATACTCTGTCGTAGGATATATTTGGAACCTCATATTTTCCCCATGCATAAGATAAGCTACCATGCTATTAATATGTTAAACCCAAGTACTCAAGTTGACGATGGTTCTTAGAAAAATTGGCTGGTCCCCAGAGAGTGTCAGTCAGTACTATTGCCACTTGAATCGCTCCTATTTGCTTCTTCTTTCATAAAACTAAAACATACAGATACTACTGACTAAGGTATCAGCAGTGGCAGTGATCCAGCAAGTATGCAAAAGGAAGAAGGGTATATTATTTTCAAAGAGATTATTATCACTCTATCCCTATAAATACAATAACTGCTCTACCTACCAACACAATAACTTAGTTATTCTAACTAAACTAGCAATTAAGTTAACCTGGCCAATCATTATTATCGTCAAAAATAATAATAATGATGTCATGAGTGCCTCTGACTACTGTCGCTGCCCACAATTCCGTGGTCATAGACTGTTGTTGGCTCATCTTCGCTTGGAACCACTCTGGATTCCCTACTCCAGTGGATAAGAACATTAATATTATGGTCGTAGCTTTGACTAGTCTCAATTGAAGGATAAATCTACTCCGTGTCTTAATCTCGCGATTGCCCCCGCTTCTAATGCTAACAATTCTATTTAACTCCAAACATGACTTAATGGCATATCTTTCTGTTGTAAACCTTCCACTCGAACACATTAAAAGAGTAAGTAGTGCTTCGCTCCAGTAGTATTGCTTCGAATACTATACATTATCGTCACAATGTCAAGTCAGCTAATCCCTTTTTATCCCACAGATCGTGTTTGTTAATACTAGTTTTATTGAAGTTGACATTATATATTCAATTACAATGCAATCAAATGCAAATATCGTGCACACAAGTTTTTGAATACAAAAATAATTGTACATTGTCCTTTTAATGCGTAATAATACAGTGATTTCAGTTTTTATTGTAACTTTACCATATTGAAGAATTGAGTTTGAATCATCGGATTAACATTTTATATGCATATATGAAAGTGTACATTTAAAATAAAAAAGGTTCTTGGATGTAAACCGTTCTCCGTAGCTTATTTATTGTATACATTTTTAAGTTGTGAATGGGTTTGACAGTTAATTTCTGGAAGGCAGCTCAACATTATTAGTTTATTCGATTAAGGAAAAAGTTTCCACTTTTAAGGGGAAAATGGTAAGTTCCTAATTTTGTATGTTCAATTTATACGAGTTGGTTTTATGGAATTGATTTTTTTTCAGGCTTATGTTGCATTAAAGTTTCGAATGAATGATACAAGATGCCTTTAATTAGCTAAATTTTATGGTAAAAGGTACAAGTTTGGAATAACTAATTAAGTAAATAGCCTATATAGAACACTTTAAATATATAAAACATTTATGACACCCCAAGCAAAAGCTGTGTGGTAGGCATAGTAGGTAAACACACGCATTAAAACTTGTTTGTCGGTCTTCTCGTTAGGTTGTTTGCATTGTGGAATTATTATGGGAATAAAAGTTAACATTATTATTAATTATTTATAATCTCGTAAAGATTGAAGAGAAACAGTAAACTTCCTTATATTACCCACAAAAATGATTTTATGACATCAAAAATTAATATTCAGTCAGATTCCCTGGAATTGCATAAAGTAACAAGAAACCGAGTAACGGAGATTAACAAATTATAGATAGTATGTAGTGGGTAATTTTTCCTTAAATACTTTTCTAATACTTGATAAAGTGAGTTATATATTTTGCTTGCATTAATTTGTTAACATGAGTCTTATTTTGATTTTGATCACTGGAACTTAGGTTATATAAGGTCAAAAATGTTGATACGATCTCAATGACTTCTATCAACTTCTTTTCTGAAAGTTTTATTTGTTTTATTTTAATCAGACAAGGGATTAAATATCATTATTATTAGTATTCATCGTCTTTATTATCACCCATGTTATGCAATTCTTGTTTATTACATCACGCAACAAGAAGAGGGTTCGTATTAAATCGAATAAAATATGATATGGGAATACTTTCATATCAGCATTGCGATTAACAGCTAGTTAGAATTGCAATAATTTGGTAATGTGATAATTTACATGGAATTTATTGCTACTTAAAAATGCTTTCAGTGTCATTAAAATAGCCAGGAGGCTTTTATTATTATTAAGTTCAAGAGATAGAGAGAAGTAGCAGACGAGAAGATGTACGATCTCGGGATCAAAATGTCAAATGAATATTATTTTTTCTGTTCTAAATTAAACCTAGTAAGAAGGAGCAAAGTGCTATTTTTTCTTTTACATGCTCTGGTTAAAACATTGACATTTCTGCTATCTTTCTTATAGTATTATAATTTGACTTGTGACTTCATTGTCGGTCGGGTTGTATTCTTGTATTTATATCGTATACACATATTTGATGTGTTTCCTTCAGACTTCTGATTCAATGCAATGCAACCCAAAGGCAAGTTCTTATCGCTAATACATTTTGCAAATTTTCAAGCATGATACAAGGATCATTTTAAGCTGTTTTTCATCCCGATGAATGTTTTAAGCTTTGTTAAAGTTTTCCGTTGATTATTTTAATAAAAAATACAGAACGTCCCAAATTTGATATGCATTATTGCCTGTATAACTGTAGTATACTTGTATTCGATTCCCTTTATAACATATTGTGCACATTATTTGTCGGAATCTGAAATACATAATTTTTTAAGTGCAAAGTTAATGCAAAAATCCTTAAACGATCATTGATTTTTAAAAACATTAGCATACTATAAAAAATACTATGCTTTTAATTGTTTTAATTGAAGTTGTTTTAAATAATGAGGATAAATTATGCATTTAATACGAATTATAAATTAAATTGAAGAAAAATTTGCAACTTTTATTACTCCATTTATAAGAACTCTGACAGGGTAAAGGGGTAATGATTGTTTGAGGTGGATAAAATTCATTCAAAGAAAATTAGTCAGACTGTTTTCAAGTCAATTGGCATATGGCATTATGTTATGAGCCCTCGTGCATTGCACGATATGATAGTTCTAAAATAATATTAAAAAATATCTGAGTATTAGCAGCTCAGCAATATAGTTAATGTACATGTTCCATAAGCTCATTTCATTTAAAAGGAGACCAAGTAATGGGAAAGCCAACTGTGAAGGAGATGAAATAAATGAAGCAAAAGTAAATGTGTGTGTAAAAGTTTGTGCCAAAAAAGTAGGACACAAATTTGATATAAATCTTCCTTTACGACATAAACCACGGCCATTTCCCTTAAGGTAAAGTTTATGTTTTGCACAAGTTAGGATTTAGCACTGGTATAATCTGTTGAGTGCCTTCTTAAATAGAATACCGAGTTACCGAGATACCGACAACCCAATGGGGGTAATTTATTCACTTAAGAGAATGAAGCATCAATAAATACTCTTCTAAAGTGTATGATTTATGAGAAACTTGTGCAATTGTAACTCACTCATCTCCTTTCTTCTTCTGCTGAAATCTTTATTTTCTCCGTAAAACATTTACTTCATTTAAAATTTGCTCTCCCGTACCGATGTAAATGTTAGGGAAATCTTTAACTCTCTACATCATGCATCATTTTTTGATGTATTGAGAGAAATATTGAAAAAAGTATTAATGTGTCTCTAGGGAAAATATTTTTATATAGGTTTCAGTTTATATTCAGCTTGGGTAAAATTATAATCCTTAAAAATGTTCTGTATTTAAATTGAATTATATGTGCGTGCCGTATTATTGACTTTAAAGTTGCAAGCTGGCAGCATACGTACTTTAAAATGTAGACAACTTCCGGTTCTGGTTAACATGAGAATGTTATGAATTCAAAGAATTAGATGATGTTTATCTTTATCCAAATATTTATTGGCTTAATTATGTCAATTAAGATTATTTTTATGACTAGGGTACATACGAGGGCAAACGTTGTATATTAACTATGATATAATAATACTTGTAACATTATTATTATTATTGTTATGAGGCTGATAATCGTACACGTAGTATATAATGTAGCATCAGAAGCTACACAAATCCCCCTGTAATCCAATATGCTCAATAAACTTATGTCTAATAATAAATGTCATAAATCATTCTAAACTAGTCTCTCGTAGCATTGAATTATACACCTTTCAGTTTTACTTCGCTAAATAAAGCACTACAAGTTAAGCTCTGTTTGTGAATATAGTATCGCTCAGTGAACAATGTTAGTAGGTACTAGACCAAATTAAACGTTGTTTGATAGTCAAGTTTTAAAGTGTAGGTTGTAATAAAAGGGATTTTATGGGTAATTTATTTACAAATGACTTTCTTTGTAGGTCGGAAGTGCAGGCAATGATTTACTGTAAAGGATAACAGTCTGAAATATCTCCCATGCATATTTTCGTGTGGTGAGTGACAATTTATAAGTTTTCAAAATTTACGATTTTACAGATTAAATATGCTGGATATTGTGAGTAAAGGTGTAAAGGATGATTATTTCATTTATTTGAATGTGAATTATCCAGATGAATGATGAAGAAGCTCACAGTCTCAATTGTTCCTGTGGCATTTTTTCTTTTGGAAATAATGGCCACCCTGGTATCTCCTAAGCCATTGCATGAAAGCTCAAAAAATAATTTTGTCTCAAAGTCAAATACAACTCAAGGTATAGCTGGATACTCATAAGACCAAAATAAAAAGGATTTTAGATTATATTTTAAGAAATTAAATGAAATTCTTATATTTTTTCTAAATCTCAGATAACTTTCGAATAAATGACTCCAATATTTATAAACTAATTGCAAATGTTCGAGGGGATGTAGAACTTAACTGTCCAGCTCAACGCTCCTCATCAGTTCAATATGAATGGTTTAAGGTACAATAATCATAAAAGTTGACCAACAAAAGGATTTTGTATTTGAAACAGGAGAATATTTAGTAACTTACATTGCTGAATTTTTAGCAAAATACAAATGGAATCGGACGTAAAAGAATGACCCAGTTCAGAGGTAGATTTGAGCTATCGAGCCAGGGTCAGGTCAAAATTCGCTCTTTGACCTATGAAGACTCTGGTGTATACATTTGCAAGCCCATTAAAAGCTTGGATTCTTTTTCTATTCATCTGACTGTTTCCGGTAAGCTTTATAGTTCAATTTTTACTTTTAATAGCTCATAGATACAATAGTTTTATTACGCCAATTCGACAATGGTTGTCATGAATCATAAAAAAATAAAACGTTTGTATCGAAGACAAGATAAAGAAAAGGAACGTCACCCACATCAAATGTGAATGTTTGTAATTTATCATGTATTTATTTGGATGAAAGGGATGTATGTGTACATGTGTGATTTCAATTTTAAATTTAACATTCAAGTTTCTGAGATCACAAAAGCCGATTATATAAGTTTTATATAGTTTTCTCTAATAATCGGTGTCAAATTTAATAGGGAATGTTTAGAGTTTTCTAAAACATATTTACGTTCATCATAAACCTCCCACTTTGCATATCCATTTGAAAGCATAAAAAACAAAGCAAAAACTAATGAAAGTTGAATCAGATATTTCTCATTGTAAGCACTCCCTGACACAACTACCTCGTAGGCCCAGACACACTTTGCTTCTTGAATTGAATCTCCTGAAGGTGTTACAATACAAAGTCCCGAAAACTTCAATGATAATGGATCAGCTTTAAGATGAATTTAGTTATTTTACGCCTGATATACGGGTACCAGGAAGCCTAGTTATTTATACCATGAGCCAGGTGAAGGAGGCTAGGTGATATTTTTATCAGAATTATCACAAGCAATGCATATTGTCCATACTCCTTATATGTTAGGGAAATTGAATAAAATGATAAATATATAAATAGTCTTCACAAACGAATGAGTGGTGGTGATTGATATGGGATGATATTGTGGTGAGAGTCTCTGAATTGTTATCATCTCAGGCATTTATTTCCAGGGTCTTCGTTTTTTACATAAAATGATGTTATCTGGGGTTTGTAATTTATCATCCCACTCTTGTCCATTTGTGTTTGACACATGCACCTCTCGTATCAAACACCATTGATTCATGTCACTGTTGATCTATACTCGCTTCAAGTATGTTAAACACAGGTAGAGATGTTATTAACCAAACAGTATGGAAGTGTCAACCAGAAAAATACATGTCAGTCTTGTTCTGTTTACCTCTTGTCAATTGGAACTGATTAGTGAAACTGAAAAAATATTATTGTAAGAGTGCCCTAAAACATATCCTTTATAAATAAATTGTTAAATGAGTTAAAAACAAGATTATCCATCCATCCTTTATCCTTTAGTATTAATTTTTATTCTTTTGTCACCCACAATTTGAACGTTAATTGCTTTTTCAAAGAAGTACACTAGCAATACAGGTTTTTATTTAAATAAAATTACTGTATGCTACATGCTTAAATTTTATTAAATTAGGTAGTTTGTGAGATGTTACAGGATTAAAATAGCGTATAGACCTGTATTAGCAAGTATGTACGTATTACCCAATTTGTTTTTATATTATCTCAATATTTCCAGTTCCAGTTGGACTGTCTTTCTTTATCTTTATGTTATGTCGTTGTCGTTTACTTTTTCACATAATTTTTTGTTGGTTGACACATGTCATTTTGATTACAAAATGTTCAACAAGCTAGCTCATTAATCAGTTAGAAAGCTGGATAAAAATTGCAAATTCAGGTGTTAAATATGAGGATTTGAGGAGAATACGAGGTAGTCAGTTTGGACTTTGTTTCATCAGGTTACCGCTTAACAGTTTTAAACAATAGTAGCAAATGATAATCTTGTGGGCTTAAAAGATAACAATATTTGACTTGACAATAATTGTTGACGAGATTGACGACTTGGTGATGCACCTTCCTGTCTCAAGGAATGAATGGGTTTATACGAAAATCTCTTATTTAATGTCATACAACGCAGGGAAAGAGTTGTGATAATATAGAGGCGTCACTAAACACCACAGATGGACTCCACTTTACGAAAGAAATATTTTA
Source organism: Isotoma decorata (assembly GCA_034698605.1). Classification (NCBI taxonomy): domain Eukaryota; kingdom Metazoa; phylum Arthropoda; class Collembola; order Entomobryomorpha; family Isotomidae; genus Isotoma; species Isotoma decorata. The sequence continues at coordinate 28,081 of JAQGBU010000432.1, forward strand.
CAATGGGTTGACTTTTATTTCTCTGACTGACAACGTGATCTGATAACTGAACAATCTGCCATAACATTATGTCTATTTAAAAGTACCTACACTGAAGTAATACTAAAGTAAAATATCTGACTAATCTAATTACATGTCCAACCAAACCATATTTTATAAATCCATTATCCATATTTCATACAAATTAGCCAAATTACTAAACTTCATATTCATATGATTTTCATTTTGTTGTATAAATTCGTTGAGCATAATGCTCATTAGCAAGGCTCGTAGATTTTCTTTGCTCTGGGAAGGTTACGACAAATGATGCTGGAAAATCAACAAATTTTCTAAAAAATTGAAATTCTCAAAGAATTTCTCTGAGATCCCGTTATCAGATATCTGAGATCTCAGAGAACTGCAAAAAATGGATTTTTGTAGTTAAGGCATCTATTTGTCATTTCCTCACTGAGCGACACGATTAAATTTGCCTTGAACCATCAGTGGTGGTAGTTGATTTTGACTTCGTAATGACTGATTATTATGAATTCTTAGCGATCAAAAACAAAACTAATGACCAATGCAGAATTAAACCAATTGCCTTGTGTAGGTATACTTTTACTGAATCCTAGTTATTAGGAGCCAGACAGCCTATAACCCTGAAGTATCTTATCTTAGCATATTTTTATATAAATTAAAGTAAAATAAATAAATACATGAAAATATAAGCAAGTAAATTAACAATATCCCCATTATGTGAAATCTAAAAGGCCCAATTTTAATTCAAAATTATTTAAAGGTGACGACGCGTTTATGAATAACTTCCTAAAGCCTACAGGAGGTCGACGAGTGAATGAGGAACCTTACTCGGAGCCACAGATATTAAGGGAGCTATTGCCAAAAGAAAAGTTATATCCTGTCTCGAAGGGAAATAAAATCCTTCTTAAATGTGAAT
>JAQGBU010000433.1:0-28988 GCA_034698605.1 Isotoma decorata
GATGGCATACACAAACTAAACAGAAATAAGTAACTTTCACTAAATATTCTAATTATTATAACTCAAATACGTAACAGGTCTATTAGGCTTTGCAAGCTGAGTTCAAATGTAAAAATTTAAAGCAGCTGCAATTTTAAGAACACATTTTATACAACTAATAAGGAGTTTACTGCGTAGTCATTAATTCTTGGTAATAGGTTCCCATTTTGGCCTCATTAACTTAGGGGCTACATGGGTTTTTATTGATAATTTACTATGTTTCATGTGAAAAACATTTATTTTAAACATTTAACAAACACGAAGCTTGTATCCGAATTATAAAAACCAAATTCAAACTATATGCCTATTCCGACTAATTAAGATATGATTTGTGTTGATTAATGAATCCCATATATTTTATTACTGGAGTTAATTTTTTCAAAAGTGTATAATGTATTTGGAACTTCCTTCACATTATTTGAAGTTTAAATTATTGCAACGCAGTTCCTTTGAAGGTTTGATTTTCTTTTATTATGTCAGGCTGATTTGATTATGGTGCTTGCTAGATTTTTACATCTTTTCATTGTTGACTCTTCGGTGTCTCTTATTTTATTATTACATTACACATTAAAGTAGTATTTGTATTTTGAAAGGACAAATTTCTATATTAAAGTTTCAGAAAAAAAGGAAATACTTTGAATTAGGACAGCAATCATTTTATAAATGTATTCATTCAGCTACATAGTAATGTTAAGGCTTAAGCTAATTTTGATATCGAATCATACAGATGATTAAAACGTGCCATTTCATTTTTTGTTTGTTTAGTTTAATAATCAAAAAAAGTTTGTGAACTTTTAATTGATTAAAGGGAGTCACTCATTAGAAACAAAATATGTTGAGCTACATCAAAAACTAAAATTGCGCACACTAACAAAAGAAAAATCAGAGTATTCATATTTCTCCATTAAAAGCGACGCAGAAAACTAAACTATCGTAGGAGCACGAAACAACTGTCAAACAAAATTGGAATGCTTGATTCTGACACGTAATAAGCTTGTAATTAAATTTTACTTCCTTTCATCGAAAAGTAGATGGAAAAATATTACGTTTCTACGCATTGCAAAAATGAGGCTTGTGCCCTTTGAACGTAAACAAGGGCTGAACGACTGCTTAGAATCAAAATCATTTTGGTACCTATCCAAGTAAACATTTGATACATACTGTTTCATGACGATGATCTTTTCAGGATATATGCTTTTTAGCTTGCGTAGCAAATAAGCAAACAACAAATATTTAAAGATGTACAAGCCGTATAACCCTTGAATACATTTTTAAGAAGTCAATGTTTACCCCGAATTCTCGATTCACTACAACTCACAGCACATTGTAATTTTATTGCCTATAAAAGCATCATTAAATATTGTTCGATTTACCACAAGGGTTTATCGTCAGAAACCACTGGACATCCGTAGGAAACCTGTACTTCACCAAAATGAAGTATGCTTCATATCCAGTCGTACCCCAAACCAGTTACCTCCCGTAGAGTACCCTTAAGATCGAATAACAAAATGATTGCAAAACAAGCTAGTATACACGCTAAATTTGGTGTTTATCGAACCAAAAGGGCAAATCGAAAGGAAGGTAGCCCAATTATTTACCTTTAGGTGGTTCTACATTACTTTGTTTATACTAACTACTAAATAATTTTACTCATACCGATCGAGGTTAGAATAAGGAATTAATTAAAATTTACGACAATACATTTTTAAATAGCTCTGGCGGAACACCATTTTTGGAATTTACAGATTATTCGTTTTTGAGATGATTTTCTCCTGGCCCTTTTGTTGTTTTTTATAGTTAGAGTATCTTTGTAAAAAATTATAATTATAAAGAGAGAGTGGTTTTATGTATAAAATTTTTGACTGACTTTGTATAAAATTGTGTTTTAATACAATTCCACAACAATTAAAGGACTACATAAGTAGAGTACTGTTAAATGTCTTGAAGCCAAATAATTAAAATCGAATCTTGGTAAATGACTTCACATTGTTAATAATTTTTACTGTACCACCACGGACATTAGTTTCCCAGGAACATTTTGTAACACTTTGACTTATTTATTGCTAGCTACGAACAACGTTCTTATGCATAATAGATCAAATCATTACTCAATACATGAAAAGGGGAAAATGGCATAAAACTGTAATAATGACTAAGGAATCTAAGGCACAGGAGATGTGCCCTTTAAAATAAGAACTGTGGTGTGTATGTGGAGGAATAAAAGACTACATATAAACTTGTATACTGTATCATGAATGCAAGTATGGTGTTGTGTATCCGTCTAGTCCCTAGTAAACGATGCCTTTTGTGGGTGAATAGACTTAGTGAAGAGTAAAGGAGTAGTACAAGTCTCTCGGACTCCTAAGACAAGGTGTAGAGAAAGTTGGTTGAAAATGCAATCTTCCTCGGCTAGTTGACTTAGCCGTCCCTGATTCAAGCCATCTCCTTAATTAGTTCTTTCTCAGCCACTTTCATTCACTTCATGAACATGGAGCATAAAGTGAGAGAAGAGCTTCCTCCTCTCTCTCTTCTATTTCTTACGTTGATAGTTAAGTGTCTTAAGTCTTAGCTTAAATGTAGTAGATATTACGTAGTAGAGAATTCTCATGCCACCACACCATCATACTACCACCAACTATCCCACCACCACTATTGCTTTTCACAACTTTCCTCCACAGCCTTTCTCTCTCATTCTCCCTTATTTGTATATACAAAGGAAAAAGTAGTTGGAATAGGGTAAAGTTGTAGATGTGATGGAGTAACCACATCCAAACTACTTTACTTTCCTCCCATGACAACTAGATTCTGAACTCGGTTGCCTTGCATTCAGTATTCGTGGGTCTTCCTCTATTCTCTAAAACTCTCTCTTTTCCTCTCTAACTCTATATTTCATTTCATTCCACCCGTCTCATACTTTGCATCATCATCTTGATCATCATCTGTCTACATTGTACAATTTTACATCCATCCTGTCTCAAGCCAAAAGGATTTGCATGCTCCGTTCTTTCCCCAACTACTCAACCTCTTGTTAACATTATATGAACTGTCAGCCTTGTTCCTGCTTATAAAAATCCATATCATTTCAGCTCATCTATGTGGGATAATATATTTATGCTGGGGTGGCTATGCTATCATTGTATTTAATGCAAGTACAAAGCGTTTCAGGACAACAGGGTCGAAAAGTCTTCAAAGTTTCCTCAAAACATTCCTATAATGTCTGGTTCAAGGAGTATATATTTGTGACTGTGTTCAATGTGAAGGTAGTAATATTAGTTGATTTAATTGTCTATAGTAAACCTGCGTAGATGTAAATAATTTACTCATTTTGATTTATTCATGAGAAAAAATCAAATGAGAAGGTGTGGCAGCATTCAGATACATGAAGTAGAGAAAGAGAAAGTTTCTAGCTTTGGCGAATATTATTAAATCTATTAATTTTGCTTATCACACCATGATTTCCACTTTTCTGACATTCAATTTTGTAAGACTTCTAATGATTTAAAGCTGTACGTTAGTTTGTTTGCTTATTGCGTATGGAATTACGTTTAGTTCCCACTTCTGTTGTCGTTTACCATTTTTTTTAAATTGGCTAGTTTTCTTCAAATTTTATTTTTTTGTTTCTTCGTCATGTATCGCGTAAGACTCTAACTAGATGACAATTGACTGTCAATTGAGATATGTTTTACCAGAAAGCCTTATTTTTAGCCATAATAAAAAATAGTGGAAATTGTTTTTAAATTCGAAATACCATTCTAGCAAGGCTAAACAATGTATGAGAAACAAAATAGAAAAAATTCGTGAAAGTGATTATTAGTCTTCTACGGTTTGATCAGTTTTATTAGTTTGATCGTATATCAAATAATTTACTAGATTTTGTGATGAGCTTCCTTTATGTCCTGGCTGTTATTAGTAGTATCAATGCTAGGCCTATTAGAAGTTGGCTTTGGCTCAGGGAAAAATTAATTCTTGGAAAGGGAGCAAGGAAACTTCCAAGCCACTTGTGAATCATTGCAGCAAAAGTTCGAAAATTGTATGAGTTTAGAGAGGGATTTGATAGTTGAGAAGAAGATGGTGAAAACATGATCGAGCAAGTGAAGCTTGTGATAGTTATTTTCATCTTGATGGTGATGATTACGATGATATTGATACTTACGATCACAGCTCGTCTTAAATTGTCCTGGTACAATATTTGCTGAACTAACCTTCATGTTAACAATATTACGTTAGAAAACTTTCACAACGTGTAAAAATGGACGCTACAATAAAAACATAGTGAGTCTGTTTTGTAACATTACTGCCTTATATAAAGAAAATAAAAGGTTTTATTGCAGTTACATTGCAAGAAAAAAGCCAAAGATGCTTTTGGTATGATTTTCCAAAGCTGAGTGTGGTAAGTGGTAACTTGTTTCACGAACCCTTTTTGTAAGCAGGCAATATTGTAAAGATTTTATGAAATGCACGAGGGTTTGGGTTATATTTCAGAGGAAAGTTTCCTAACTTACAACTAATTTATTATTTGAAATTCAATTTTTTAAGTTTTCTTCGGTTCTTGTCTCGAACTGTCAACATTTAATTTTTGAATCTGATGTTATAAGTAAGTTAAGATATTGAATCAAGTGATCGTTTCCTTTTTCCATTTTTCCTGTTTTTAACCTTAAAACCACACCAAGTTAGCATCATGGCTGTCTTCAAAACCTAAGTTAACAAGGTTAAATCTAGGAATTCACCACCAAAGTTCAATCTTCAAACTGTAGAATATCATGCAAATTTTATGATTAATTAGTACCTCAAATCCCTCGATTTTAATAATGGTTTATATAGGACACTGCTAAAGAAATGGTACTATAGGTCTGGCAAGTGGTTTTGTTCGATTAGGCAAACAAAAGGTTGAATTTAGTGTGGCACTAATGGGAGAAGAATGAGGCGATAGATAGGATAAGAGAAAGGGGATCATAATGGATAGAATTTGTTGCCATTAGGAGAAAGCAAGTAAATACATATCTGTGTGGAATTGTATCGAAAGATGATGGGAGTGGTGATAGTATCCTAAGTAATAGTATAATATGCGGTGGATAAATGTGCTTTGCCAGTTTCCCGTACAAGGGGCATTATAAGTAGTATTTGCTTTGGTTCACTCACTCACTCTCTCATGGTAATATTCCTAAGTGAAAGGGAACTCTGGTATATTATTCCCAGGGAAATGTCAATGGATTTGTTTGAGAAATGGTTGTTTTAGGAGGAGGAACGAAGGGACAAATGCTTGTCATTTAGACGACGAATGTGATAGAAGACGAGTCTCTCTTTTCTCTCCTACGTATAAATCTTTGTCTCTTGAAAGACTCTAGTTTTACTAGTTTCTAGGACCAGCTAGCAGTTGAGCTCAACTGTGCCGAGTCATCGTTTTCAAGTCGATATGATTCATGATGGATTTCCACCCAAAGGGGGATAACTATAAGAACATACGTACTCTGAGGATGAGCTTTTCTTTTCTGACTCTATCTGTCTCTTTTCCTTTCCCTTCTTTCCTACCTTGACTTTGGCTACATCCCAGAGCACTTGGCTGGCTCTGGTCCTTTCGTATAGGGTACACACGCTGCCGACACTTTCTTTCCTTCTTCATGGTAACCAGGCTTAATAAATGCTGTTCACAGGGATAAGAAACCTTGCTTGGCCATACCTCCAGTGTCAGGCACTTACTTCTATGTTCTATGAACCAATATTATGAGGCTCTCTAGATTCCGGGCTTCCAATTCCAATAAGACCACTAATACCCGTTTCTAGGCTACTCACTATTCTTGTAATGGATGGCTACTGAGAAGTGCTCTAATGTAATGTTATGCAAGTGGGCTCTTGTTTTCATCCAACCCTGGTTGGCATGCACAATGTATTATCATCATCCATCCGTATGTCTTCTACTTTTTTAAATTGCTTCACCAGCTCCCAGTTCCCCTGTCTTCCCAAACATAAGACACTCCTTAAGTATGTGTTTCATCATGTTCCAGTTTTTGATCGATTTCACTTCTAGTCAAAATTTATTGGTGGTCCAGCAGCAACCATGTCTTTGGCGTGTGTATGTGCTTGCTTCTTGGCACTTGGCTCCGTGCTCTAGCTCTGTACTATGGACTAAATATGAAATGTACACGGCTCAGAGTTGTTGAAACGATCAAGCCTAAATCGGAAAGGTTGCTATGCATATTTCTGGTATAGATTGTAGATTTAGTGGAAATAATATTATTGATATTTTCTGGCAGTATCTGCCATCTGCATAAATGATATCATGCATATGCATCCAACGAATATAAATTTAGACATTTTTTTATTTTCTGACAAGGAACATGTAAAAGTACTTCATTTCATATAGAGCTGTTATTAAATTGAGATGAGGAGTGTTCTAAGTGTAGATCGTATGTCTCCCGAGTCAATCATTACATCTGTTAGAGGTCCTGTCTCCTGGTTTATTTTCTCTATGAAACTTCAATTTCCTCGCCCTGCTGCAGCTCATGTCTCGTTTAAGAGTAGACTTATGTAATTATTACTCTTCCCTTCATGCTTGAATAACTTTAGTAAACGTGTAGGATTTATTCTCCTACATTTTTATCCCACACTGCCAATAGTTTTTGTAATCTCACAAACGGGATTCATTTTCTGGGCATTTGAAATTGAGTGTACTTTTTTAATTGCTCAAATTCCAATTAAACTTATAGGTGTGTAGTTTTCTGGAGAAGTTTTACTTGCCGGAAGGTTCACTTCACAATAATTCTATTGAGAATTTAGGTTTGAACCTATCATCATCGTGTTATTATTGTATATGTACAGGAGCAGAAAGTTTCATTGAGATTATTAAAGTAAAATCATTCAGTATGATATTCATTTTTCAGGACTATAAATGAAAAGAAGTAGAGAACGTATTTTAATAAATGAGGCATAGTGGGATTGGAAGAGTAAAAAAGGGAACATACGCCAGAACAGAAGTACGTGTCTTGTCCATTTGAAATTTCATATGACTCGTAAGTGCATTAGAAGAATTGTTGGCTCGTTGGCTTGGTCTCTTTAAAGGGAGTCATATATACAAGTTTACTACGGGTAAAATACATAATAAGCAAACAGTTGTTGGGAATTATGGGAGTGAAGATGAGGTTTATGCATATTATGTGAAAGAAGAACTGTTTTGTAGGTATAATCCAGTAGTAAGTAGAGAGAATAAGTCCATAGGGATAAAATGGAAGTGGCTCTAGTTACTTGTTCCTATTATTATTATTATGAAGAAAGGGGTTTCGCAGCATAAGTACAAGAATAGTTCCAGTTGAGTTGAGCGGTGAGACCAGGACCAGACCAAAGACCAGAGGCAGTCAGCCCAAGCTGAGCCTCTTTCTCTTTTTAGTTAGTATAACTCTATTTATCCTTATCACTACTAGTCTCTCTTTTCTGTCTGTTAAGGGAGTTCACAGACTGAATTGTCGACAACAGAACAGAACGAGAGGGAAAGTAGGGAGAAAGCTTCTCCTTATTTAAACAAATTAGATATGAAAGTTGAGAGAGAGAAAGGGAATTTGATCCAGTTCTCGAATTACATGCAAACATTCTCATCTAAAGTTCTTTCTGAGCTTTTCATTTTATCCTTTCCGTTCCAAGGCACATGCCAGTTCTACTTTCCCCATACTTACTCACCCACTCAGTCACAATCAACCAACAGACAAATATCCTATCGAGAGTTTCCAGACCTTCAGCCACTACTGTTACTACTCTAATGAGGACCTACTTGCTACAACGGAGTCGTCACACTATTCAGGAAAATACCTAGATCACTTTGTACCCAGCAGTGAGCAACTGCTACCCGAATTCTAACACGTATTAAGTATTAGATAGGTCGTAATTTGGTTAGACTTACTATGTATATATGATATTATTAATAGCTACTAACTTACCACTAAGAGCGAACTATGACATTGCTTTGGTACTAGTGTTACCACTGACGCTTCTGAAGAGTATTTGCTAGCTCGACGAAGTGAGTTAATGCTCTTATCTTGTTTCAGGGTTTGTAGTATGAAGAGTAAAATGTGAAAAACCCCAATAGCAATAAATCAATTGTTTTTGTATACATTGCATTAAAAGTTTAGCCTAATTGCTTTTTCGTTTTTTCAGCATTATGATATAGTTTGAGGTCCTTGTTTTTTCAGCTGACCTAAAATTTTAAACGATGTTTTACTAATGTATGATATTAAACGGTTTATGACAGTTAAAAAGATAGGTGTGAGCTAATCAATGATTTCAAAATGTTAAAATCAGATGATATTGAGTTTTTTGAATTGGCGAAATTTTTAATTGGTTCTATCTTAGTGGTTCAAAATATTTTATGATTGTTTCCAAATTAAGATCAGGGTACATGAAATACAGTTTTCCGTTTTAGAACCACCCGCACCCATGGATTTGTTCTTTGTGTTCGATACTATTTCATGGCAAGTGGAGGGTTTGAAAACTGCAATTAATCTCAGCTTTTTGGGAGTTTGAAATATTAAATGTTCATGGGGTTCTAAAACGGGTAATATGGCAAAACGTGTGCTGCAATATTCAAAAGTTGAGACGGGTATTTTTTATCAGTTTTTTGAGTATACTCGAAATATTAGGTAGTATTTTTTTCCAAATGCACTCAAAATTTGGCAATAGGTTTTATAAAACAATATAAAGAGAATTCTAATTTATTGATAACTTTCATTTGTTTAGTTCTATTTCATGTGATGCTTTTTGGATCTCCATAAAGGCAGCAAGCAGTTTATTTTGATGCCAGATACCGACTCCGAATGGGAAATGGCAATGGTTGAATAGAAATGATAGTGATGTGAGGTTTCAATATTGAAACTACCAAGACGGGGTAGTAAATATGAGACAGCTTTACTATAAATAAATTGAGGGGATTTGAGACAACTGACTTGTTTCTTGTAATTTTGTACGAACATACTATTTGTTGCTTATGCAAACTTGATGGGTTTCTTTCAGTACTTAGCTTGTTTGTTACATTAAAATGTTTGAAATTCGATAAACGAATGTTCGCTGTTTGTGGGAAAGCCATTAGCTCTTCAAAACGTGTCAAACCCTTTCTTGTAGTCCTACGCATCTAATCATTCTCATTCCTCAGTGTGGCAATGTCATTTCATTTTTATCATAGAATCGTCGAGCTCTTGTCAACATTGGAAAGTTTTATTTAAATAAGCGACAACTCTCTTCTAGTTCTAGCATTGTATTGTGAATTCGCCTAGTTATTCTTATTCATCGCCTATGTAGTAGTAGCTGGTAACTCTAGAAATATGATTATGATGATGTGATGAAAAATGGAAAGAAAGAGCTTTGTCCTCTTACTTAAGATGAGTAAGCGACTAGGTTTGCAAGTAAGGAAAAAGAAAGAGCGAAGAGGCTGCGAGAGACAAACTAAACTTTTACGTAGATGCTTTCACTTCTCACTCTTTCGTTTACTTACATGCATATGATATAATAAAATATTATATTGAACACAGAGCACAAATTCAACCATTTTCCATACTGAAGGAAACCATAAGCCAACCTACGGTTGCCTAACTAAGTGGAGGAATTCGAAATGCATGTAAAAAGTATAAGTGTATTAAGTGTACCATGCCACACCACCACCACTACTGCTACTGCTTTCCCTATTTTTGTACCCTTTCTCCACCCTATAGTATCAGCATCTGGATTCTACTAACTAGAATGAAGTAATAGTATAAAGAGTGTATACTGATGAATCTATTGCATGGCACATCGTTCATCCTTGTCGTGGCTGGGAATGAAATTTTTGGAAAGGGTTAGTGGTTACTGCCACTGCTACTACTTACTCCTGCTAAAATTCAGCTAGCTGGTACAAGCTACATTGCACTTATGTAGATGCTATTATGTTGCCAAGTAGGAGAAACTATGTTAGTACAACCGTAATATATGAAATATGCATTGAGATGAGAGCCGAGAGGTAGTGTAAAGAGATGTGATGAACTGTTCTTATGCCATACTTACATAATATCACATATCTGTAGATGCTATATTCCAGGATGAAATGTTGCTGCCTCCTTACTTCTCCCTGATGTTGTTGATAATGTTATTTGGTTTGAGTTGAGTTCCTTTGGTAGACGATACGATATGATATGAAACGATACTTCACTTTCACTGATGTACTTATGAGTATTGTAGGTAGAGGCAGGTTAGTATAAAAAGGTGGTGGTGGTGGTCGTATGTATGGTATGGTTCAGATCGCTCGCTTCCTTACCAACCACCACCACTAAATATAAATATCTATGGAAAAGAGAAAGAGGCTTTGGTGGTTAAAGCATATCCATCTCTCCACTTGCTTTCTCTCGTCTCCTTTTTGGTATTTCATTGGTATCCTAGGATGACTAGGATCTCCAAAGGATAAACTAGTAGTAGGAGTGATCATACAGTAACTAGGACTGTATGAGTATTAGTCTGACTAGTGACTAGGAAGAGTAGTCATTTGTTATCGACAAAATGAAAGGAAGCGTGTCAGCGCAATCTATAGAAACACCGCATTTTCGTGGTGGTATATATGTTGAAGCCAAAGCAAGTCTTTCCAGTTAGTTGGTAGTTGGTTGGTTGTGCGTTGTGCCCAACGGCAGATTTCCGTTCCATCTCATTCTATTGATTCATTCCCATGTGAATCCCTTGTGCTCACGTTTACTTGTAACAACTCTCACAGTCTGACTCTATCTCTGCAATTTACCATGGTATTACTACTTCCTCTTACCATCCTCTCTTTCATAAAATGATCGTCTCTCTTCTTCTAAAGCACTTTCTCTCTGCCCTAACTGCCTGCTCTGACTCCTAGCTTATTCTCTCATTCCATTATCATCTCCAAACAATTCATTCAACCTAACTTGATCATATAAAAATACCATCCCATGTATAACATAATAGTTCTTTGGTCTAGGGTGCATTCCCTGTTTTAATAGTAGTAGCAGGTAAGATATATTATGACATAGTGCCACAATGAACAAAGCAAACAAACTAGCTCTAACTAAAATGACTCTCCTATGCTTTTATCTTTACTTACTCTAATACTTTCACCCAAATGTGGTAATATACTATACACTCTCTTACCAATTTCTTCACCGTAATAAAGCTTTTGAGGTTCCACTTTATGCTCTATAGGGTAACACTTGTATGAAAAAATCTCTGAATTTTTAGGGGTCTTTTATTGAACAAGAGCAGATCTTAGAGGGAAAATTTTTGTAAGTGATCATGATGATGATAATGGTAGTGATTTGTGATGCCATGCAATTTTATTCATGTATGTACATGTGTCATTAACTCAACTAAACTTTGCCTAAGCTTTGTATGGGGTTTTAGGATGGAAATTGGTAGAACGTTGAGTCATTAAGTGAGACCATGGACAGATTTCAGATGACATAATTAGAGAAGCATTAAAATTGACAGATTATTCTTTTTAAATTACAAGAATCGTTATTAAATTGCTGCTTACAAAAAAACCGGGTTGTTTACTGGTTCACAGCAAACTAATTAAGCAAATAAAGACATTAGCTACGTCCTTGGTGTAAAAGACCGTAGTGTCCATATAATAATAATAATCAAAATCAGAGAAAGTAAATTTTCCCCACAAGAATATCCCCTTCCCAAGTGTATGTATGTGTTTAGTGTGCATTTGTAAAAGTGCAAAGAATCTCTTGTAGAAAGGAACATTGGAATCGTCTATTAAGTAGTTAATTTAGGGGAAAAAGTCATGAACTTTATATAAGTGAAGGAAGAAAAGAGAGTTGAGTTGTATCGGTGATGTGATGACTGGTTAGGGATTAGATGTTGGTCTCATATGGGAATAATTCTCTTGGCTCTTTCCTCCTCCTTTCTTCCGTTTTTAGCCTCGTTTTGGCTTTACTATTTGGTACTTTCTCTGCCTGCAGTGCAACACAGAGTATCAGATGCAACCTAGTATCACCACCAAAGTAGTCTAGATACAAGTTTGTGAAGTAGTAGTAAGCAATAAGTAGGAGTATTAAGGTAGTGTGAGTTGGCAAGTAGTGTATAAAGAACCAAGGAGATCTGACTGGAAATGGCTAAGACCGCATGAACGGTGTAATGCTTGTTGACTGCAATCAAGCGGAAAATCTTGAGTCTCGGCAGCTTTTCGAACCCAATTTTCATCCCTGCTGCATTGTCCCAACCACCCAAACCTCTGGCTATCAAATACTTACTTGGTAGAACTAACTACTTCTTACACTATCTATCCACACCACTTTCGGCATAATACACACATATGCATTCAAGCTCTTTTTAACTGAAATCAAGAGGGTGCAAAACTGTACTTTTGCTCCTTAAGATTAATGTAATTCCTCTACTTCCGCTCATATTTTCTAAAATAATAGTGCTTTAGCTTACATAGCTCCAATTTCCACGTTACAAAATATGTTATTAGTGTTTTATTAACATCAGGCATAGTATGCATTCATATAAACCATTATTTCTAGATATTCAATCTCGAACTGAAATAATACATTTCTTCTCAAGTGTACGTACAAAGAGGATGATGTAGTTACATATGTAGAAAGTAACTACGACCGACCCTCTTCACTCTTGTATTCTGTAGCAACTTCTGATCTGATCCGGGTAGAGTACTTAAAGCAACCAAATAAACTTCTTCAGGACCAACTTTTCTTTCTCCGTACATAAACGTTATCAACCTTTATTAACTAAAAGTTCTTTTCTCTTGAGTCTTGAGAAAAGTAATCATGACAGGCAGGCATTCCAACTTCTAGTCAGGAACTCGGGAATCTTTTTCCTACTTGGATTTAGATTCCAAGTATAACAATACAAAATAGTGAATACGAAATGCCTACACACGGATTCTTTTTCTTCCCCACTTTACTTGCCCTCCAAATCAGCCTCTTTGGAGTTAGGCAGTAGCTAGGAAATAGGAGCTTAAGTGGCCAAGTCAGTGTCATGTCGGCAAAAATAGAAAGGAAATCCAGCAACAGTCCCATATGTTTAAAACTAAAGGTAGCACAGGTGCATTCCACTAAAGACTAAACTCTCCCTTCTCTTCTAAATAGTTTCCTATTATTCCCTACTACCATTGTGTTTCACGACTCGTTCTCTTCGATTAGAGGAGATAAAATGATAAGAGTCTGGAATGAAAGAGATCTGTATATAAGGTTTATTTGGTTTAGGTCATTTTATAGAAGAAACCTATGGAAAGAATAGCTAGAGGTAGATAATAATAATAGTATTGATTTATGTGAGTATTCATTGTCTTGTAGCAGTAGTAGTGCATCTCTTCTAGCGAGGTACACATAGTTTGGGAGCAATTCAAGAATTTAATTCACTTGGAATCTGATTTGATATGAGAATGCAGGGGATGAGTAAAAAAATAGGGAAGCAGATAAGAAGAATTGGATACAAGATGAAGTAAATCTATACAGTTTCTACATGAGATGCTACAATATTTTAGGGTAGAAGGAACAGTTTTGTAAGTAGTATTGAAGTTGATAGTACTAGTTTATGTGGTTATATAAAATAAATCCTGTATATATTTCATCCCAGGATATGGCTAGAGTTTTACTTGGAAGAAGAAGGAAAGGCAGGGAGACAGAGTGGCACAGGGCACATTTAGAGCTTCAATGCTCGTCCATCTGCATCTCCGATCTTCATGAATCTCACATGAGCTTCCTCTCTCCACTCCATCCATCCTCATCTTTCTAAACAGAAGAGCCTCTCTCAATCTTTTCCTTCCTTTCCCTAGAAACAGAAAGTCTTGATTTCTCCAGGCAACTGTGTCACACACACACACTCATCTTCTACCACTATACAACTGGAAATTGTATAAATAGTATTTGTAAACTTGAAGCAAGCTGATTCAACATGCTTCATAGTGCACTCCATCCATCCAGCGAGTTTCCTCAATCCGCACTACTACTACTACTTTCAGTTCATAAGACTACACATGAATATCTTTCCCTTATTCTGAATATTATAGAGGTTTCTGAAGGAAGGGTGAAAGCATGGGCTTTCTCCCACTCCATCTCATTCGGCTGCCCTTTACTCCCCATTGTGGCTTGTCAACAACAAACTTACGTATCAAAGTAACCCCCCTCGTAGTCGGCTGTCTTAGAAATTGTTTAGTTTTAAGATTTTCTATTTATGTACCACTCCTTTTATCTCTCTTTTCTTGATGACAGATGAAATATTCATTCTTCAATGAAGGACCATGCATGACTATTAGCTCCATGAGCTGGCTTATGCCCTCCTGATATTCTATATCCTGTCCTTTTTATTTTATTCTATTTTTTCAAGAAATCTAAGCTCCTGTTTTTACTGACAGTTCAGATTTGGGTTTGATTTATTTTTTACATTTAGGAGATTACCTCTACACTACTCAAAATATTCTAAAGCTCTGTATCTGTCCTGGATCAAAAATTTGTTTTTGTCGTTTATTGATTCATGCTATGGCATTGTTCATATGTTCATTGGTACTTTTTCATTTAAAATATTTACCAAATTTACCTTATACTCTATCCAACTTTTGTAAGGTTTTACTCCAAACGTGTGTTGAAATCTGTAGTAATCTTAAGCAAGGTAGAACATTTTCTCATAATGAGGTGTTTTTGTTCTTTTCTTATGATGCATGGCAAATTCTGTTACTTAAAGAAAATAATTGAATAACCCGTAGGAGCGTCAGAGTTTCAAAATAGAAAGTAGTAGTTTGGTTAAGAATTCAGAGTGAAATAGGTATTGAGCCAATGTGTTCTGGGTTATTGAGCACTGTATAATGCAGTCATGCAACGTGAATAACTTTCCTTGGAGTCAAGCAAATTGAACTTAAGATTGGAGAGGAGAATGAGCTCAACAAAATGTTTCGTCAAAAGAGTTTGCTATGAAACATTTTGCTAGTTTCATTCTATTCTACCAAGGCAATTCCTCCAGAAGAGCAAGATAGCTTAACATTAAGTGGAAAAGCAGGATTTGAAGGAAGGAGTTGGAGAATGACGAAAGGAAATTACTGTTAGATTTATTGTAGAACCACATATGGATGGACGCGAAAGCAGATGAAAGAGTGAGAGAGAGAAAAAGAAATGTACTATTATGTTCAACTATCAACTATACACATGTCTGTCTGTCTGTCTCTCTGCATGTCCTCCTGGCCTTGCTGCCTGTCATGTCCAATATCTTCTTTCTTGGCACGGCCACTCTCTACTAGTAGTAGTGGTTGAGATATATTTTTGAGACCTGAGAGTAGAGATGATATGGATGAAAAATTGATTGAGTAATGTGAATCAAGATGATGACAGAATATAAAATGGTAGTTGTTGGCTCTCTCGGCTTTTCTTTGGAGAAAGTGCTCAAACTACTTCGACATGTAGGGAAAGTAGAAACTAACTAGACTTCATGAGCAGGTAGGAAGGGATGATGTGTACTTTCCAGAGAGAAAGTGAGCAGTAGGATGAGAGTTTCTTTAACTCTTTCCATCCAACCTATCCAGATATATTACTCATTTTGTGTACAGATTGCAAGCTGTGCGGTTGTCTCAGTAATGTACTTAGTAGTTGCAAAGTAGAAGAGTTATAAAGAGAGTTTCTCGAAGGACGGATTACACATGGGTAGCCTTATATTTAGGTAAAAAGTAAAGGTATGTTGTTTTGTTGAGCACATCGGCATTCATCCGCTCTCAACTTCTTTGTGTTCCTTGGAAGGAATTGTACTTTTGCCCATTACATCACATCATAGTCTCGTAAGTTAAGTAAGTGTTCCAATGGATCCTACTAGAGTCTAGAATGGAATCAGATCTTGTATGTTGAATCAGTATAAAAGTATTGGTTGCTTGGTGTTTCCTTTCGTGTCTGCTAGCCTAGTTGGTTTAAAAAAGTGAAGTGGGAGAAAGAAGAGGAGGATTGCGGCCATCATATTGTGTATCAGAAGAAAAAGGGCAATGGGAAGTGGAAAAGAAGAGACGATCGATTGATCGTATACAGTCGGTTACATTTATTATGTTGGCAAGAGAAGAGTTGGCCAAAAGCAAGGATTTTTCCTTTGGGACTTTTTACTGATGCTATATGCTCCTACGACTACATTGATTACATTCCATTATGCTTCTGTGTATGATGATGATGACAATCCCATGCGTTGCTTTCTTAATATCCACTTTCTTACTTTCCTTCCCGTCTCCATTCATCTTTAACTTTATGCTTTCCCTAATCCAGCTCCAATTCACTTCCATTGCAATTCTTATCATGTAACATTTAACTACCTGATATGCTACGGTTTAAACTAAATATCAATATCAGACTTGAATCTCTTTTTTACCCCTATCTGACTTCTCTCTTTCACAGGGGTGTAGCAATATCAGGAAATTAAGTTAATGCAAGTGCCTAATCTGCATCCCCCTACAGAGTTTGACTTCTCCATTCACCGTTGAATTTGTTAAATCCAACTTCAATATCAGTACCAATAAGTCTCGTGATACCTGACAGAGATTTCCTATAACTCTTAAAATGTACATATATTATGTAGAGCAGTTAAATACTAATTCAACATATGCATGAATAAATGTCATTCCGATCCACCATTTGCCTCAGAAAGTAACAAGATCCAGGGAGAGAAACCCTTTAGACCAGTTTTAATAATAAGAGACTCGTTTTAAAGTCAAGGCAAAACTGTAAGTACAATCTCTGAGTTAGGTAATAAAGATCCGATAGGAAGAGTATAGTATAGTACCCAAGAATAATAATACTAGCTGTAAGCTGTTACTAACAATTTGTAAATGGTATGTTAGCTCACCATTCGCTTAGCATTTGACTGTGAAATAGAAGGCATATTGTTCTTTAGTGTAGTAGTAACTGGAAGTGGGTAAAAAAGCAGAGCTGGTAGTACCGCTTGATTTAATGCATTTTGATGGGACAAGAAAACATTGGTGCAAGAGGATAAAAGTACTAAAGAAAGTAAAGTGAGAGGCCACAGGATAGTAAAAGCAAGTGAAAGTGAGTTTAAGGTTACTCTATCTACTTGTTCCTCTTCTTTCTTGCTTTACTTTAAAGCTTTCATTTTACCCTATTTCTTCCTTCTCACTTGCATTCACAAATGTCTTCATCCACTCCGGTCTATTGCCCATTTCATTTCTTTATTGATGTTCCTTTCATCAGGTCTCATCCACCCATCCTTATACTACTTTCTCCTCTCAATCTCTCTCCTTTAATGCATGTTCCAGGGTGAAAGCATGTATGTACATTGTACACAATTCACACACAACAGATCAGCACTACTACTGCTACTTCCATCCCGTTTAACTGAATACTCTTGACTCTTGATGTACTTTTTGAGTAGGGGATTTCTTCTGTTTCATTCGTAGAAGATCATGAGTTGAGTCCTTATTCCGTCTTGGAATTAAACTCACTCTGCCTGGCTTGAGGTCTTGACTCTTTGCTTTCTACTTAAGTACTACAACTGCCAAGCGCTTTTATGCTGGTATGGTGAAGTGGGAGAAAGGCATAATGTGTACTTCTTATTACCCATATCGTGTCCTTTGTTCTCAAAGATGCCACGAATCTTTCCCACTTTCTCCACAAAACACAATGCAAGGCTTTCTCTCACCCTCCATCATGCCTCTTTCCCTCTTAACATGTTTCCATATTACTAGTTCATTAAACATAACGGTTTCCGGATGCCACCGTTTTGTACAACTTTTGTACATCGTTCCCCTCCAATTCCATTTCATTTCTACCTTTTATCACTTTCACCCACTTCTTTTCTTCTTCCTACCAGCCCTGACAAATATTATATGAATGCATTTTCAGTACACTTGCCATGCCTTGTTAATCTAACTATGTAGTATCCATGCGATGGAAAGTCCTTCATGCCTCGTTTTTTGTTAGGTTTAGTTACTACTATTGAGACAATTTAAAACAGTGAAAAATAAGTTGTAAGGTCGGTCACACATTTTCAAATATGTCATGTTGGGTTGAGTTGTGTCAAATATGTCAAATACATGTTAAATACAAAACCAAGGGGCTTGTTAAAATACTTAATAATTTGTAAATTTTATGGTTTGTTGCAGGTAAAAATCTGGTTTCAGAACCGGAGAACAAAATGGAAAAAATTGGAAAATATATCAAACTCACAAGCCGCCGAGCACAAAGTTTTGGCAACCAAAGGGTCTGGGTCTGGCTCAAAACGCGATAAAAATTCCTCAAGTCAGAATTCAAATCGAAATAAACAAGAGGGGGGAGGAGGATCGGGTAAAAACAAGTCAAACACGGGTGGAAGACTTCCTGGCACTTCAGAATGCAGTTTAAGTGTTTCAGGAAGTCTAGAATCTAGTGATGATCACTCTAACGGCTCCCTCATGACCAACGATGGAACGATGTCTGAAGGTGGATTGTCAGAGTGTAGGAGTACTAAGGTGCCAACCCCTACATCAGAGGATTTAGCCAGCCTTCATCAACTTCTACAGCAGCACAATCAAAATAATATATCCATCCCCCTAACTTCCAACAACAATACATTACACCATTTAACTAATCATCAATCCACAGAGAACTCGTCTTTATCTCCGCAGAGTTTAATGTCTCCGAAAGCTGAGCTCGATTCGGAAAATCGAGACAAAATTCATCTCTTATCAATTCCTCGACTTCCGTTGTCTTCAACACCTATGAACACCTGTGCATCAGTGGGTGCTAAAACCTCTCCTCCCAGGAATGGAACTCTAGCACAAGAGGAACTCTTGGAATTCACTCCTTCAAAACAGTCTTCACCTGAAGAGAGTCTCGTAGAAAGTGGAGATTTGGAACTACGACCTAATCAAGACTTTGCTAATGATTGCGAAGCAGCGACTGACCCTACACCAGATATTCTAAGCCAAAGTGGAGAATCAGATGAAATTCTACCAAGCAGTGAGCAAATCTCATCTCTACAATGTCCAGAGAATCTGGAAAACAAAGCCCCTTCAAGTCCTATGACCCAAGGGAGCTAATGTTCGTCCAAAAATCCCTTCATCTCTCAGCTTCTATCTCATTTCCATCTTTCCTACCCATTTACATCGTGCCGTTCAGATTCACATACGTTATTGTTCCCTGCTAAATAATAAAGCCCTTATCCAGCATCTCATAGAAACTAGCATATATTATATTGAGATGGTCGTAACAAAACATGAAGTATCTACATTTGCTGTCCAAAGCATAGTATTATTATGTCAATTGATGATATTATTAACTGTATTGTACTTAATTAAGAATACACCTTTATATTAAATTCAGATATTTAATGTTCAAGTCATACACTTTCGAAATCGTAACCAAACTAAATCGTCATTACTTATTACGTCATATAATATTACGTTGTTTTTTAGAATGCAGATCGTCTAAAGTGTTTACACATCTTGTAGATCTTGATGAATTAAAAAATACATTTTGTTAACAAAGTCGACTATTAAGTGTATCTTTTGTAGCCTTTAGAATTGAAATCATGACCGTTTCATTGTCCATAAATCTTCGTGCATCTGCCCACTAGACGGTTAATATTACAACTATTGCATAATATGTAACAAAGAAGCAGATTAGTTTTTTGCTACGTTCAGCCTTAAAAATGGCAATTAACAATATTCCAATATACTCGTGCATCTCATTCCATTTCTGCATCAAATTATATTTCAAATTTTTAGGAAAAACCCATCAACCTGATAGAATTAATTTCCTAGTTAAAAAGTAAATTTCAAATTTCGAAAAATCCAAAAATCAATACTCATTCATCAAAATCGCTCCATCTCTTTTCATTTACCCTTGTTTACAATATATCTTTGATGTTTTTATTTCCATTGACAAATTTTAAGTGACCGCACTAAGGCCAAGGGTCAGCATTGTACATTTTTTCGATTTCCTGTCATATCACACATTACCGTGGGTGAGTTATCGAATTAGTGCACAAAAAATACAAGTCGTACAGCTCCAAAACTTTTGAAATTAATAATAATAATTTTAAAAATTGAACGTTAAATTTAAATTTCCCGGGTTACTAAGCATTTTTTGCACTATTATTTATGTGAGGGGCTCGTCCATAAATTACGTCAACATAACTTGCCAAATTTATGACCCACCCACCTTTGAATCAACATTCGTCAACTTTTCAATAACCTACCCACCCACCTCCAAAGTTGACGTCGACTTTTTTCTAATCAAAATTTGAATCAGCCTTGAGAGCTGTTAGCTTATTGTCTGTTTTTAACGTTTTATTTTTAATTTATTTCAAGATTGTTGAAAAATGCTCAGCATGCAGAGACATTTAAAAAAAAGTGAAAATCAAAGTCCCGTAATTAATGGCGGCCTAAATTTCTCTGGATACGGAGCGTTTTGCAAAATTCTGAACATCCAGAAAATAGATAATTTTATAATCTATCGAATGATATAACTTTTAATTTTTTACGTTCTATATCAACAAAGATATTGAAGCTTGAAACTAACATTACGGCCTTATGGGAGCTAATCTACAAAGAGCATAACCTTAAGCCCGACGAGCTTAGGCCAAATAAAGATTTATGAAATTTATTTGTAAAAAAAAATTTGAAATTTCAGTCTTTATCTATGAGTTTCAAACACCAGAGGGGGTTAACCCTGAGGGGGCACTAAAATCCCCCAAAAATAATATTTGACTTTAAATTTTGTGTACTATCACTACTTTTTGTATTCCCCTAAATTTCAGTTTTCTACAATGAGTTTCGAAAAACAGTTTATATTTACATGACCGGTGGGGATTTTCGGCTTGATTCTTGACTCGGTTCCTGATTTAGCAAAATACACCTATGCAATGGCTAAATTTTCAATCGAGTCGGTTAAAGCGTTCTGGAGTTATCGCCAGAGAGACTGCTATAAGACAGACAGACCGACAAACATACCAAATTTATAAGCCCTAGGCTTTGGCTAAAAATTAAAACTTTCCTGTGCAACTTTATTCAGCCTGAATCAGAGCAAAATTCATCCGAAATTCGGCTTCAAATTTTAAGTACCACTGCAAGACGTAACCCCCATGTCTAACTTCGCCTTTCTACTTTAACTTTTAAAAACCCAAGGGGTTTATTCAAATAACAAAAAGTTGCTATTTTTGACTCCATGCTAATTTTAAGCTGTCTGAATTGGCAGGTTAAAATTTTTTTTAAAAATATTTTTTTTTTGAAAAAGATACTTTCACTAAAAATTCTTGCTCCTCAGAGTATCGTATATCCCGAAATAAGTCGACGTCAATTGAAGCTTACCCCACCGTCCGTCAACACTAGTCAACATTTTACTAAGCCACCCACCCACCCAACTGCACACGTAATTTATGGATGAGCCCGAGCTCTCACACTAGCTCAGCGAAGTTTCCTTTGAAGTGAGAGAAAATTTTAGCTCAGTAGTCAACAGAACTCGGAAGGAAGAGGTTCTCTCAATTTTGCTCTCTCCTCTCGCACATTCCGAATTTTCCTTTTAAATTTTCTTGCCTGATTTTCAATTGGATTTCTAAAATAAATTTTAACTGTAGTAGATCTCACTTTACGCTTGATTGAGATTGCTTATCATGGATGATTATAGTGATCCAAGTGGCTGTAGGTACATTCCTCCCCCAAAGGTTAATTTTCACTATTAAGTTCAAAGTTTCATTCATTTGACATTTGAACTTTGAGGTATACCTAACCTTTTATTGAAATTTATTCTAGCCGGTGCGAAGATGTCCAATTGGTAACAAGGCTGAACGCACTAAGCCGATCATCCCAATTCCGTCAATTCATCCTGTGACAGTCGACACAGTCAGTAAGTGCAGTGTCACTTCATACTTCATTCAAAATTAATTTTTTTAAGTTTGTATAATAAATGTATTTTCTGCTACAGATCGGACAACCTATGAATCGGAATACTATGCAAGGAGGCTTGAGAAAACTCCTTCCTACGGTCCCAGGAAGGTGGCTTTTAGGAGTGTAGGAGAGTTTGAAATCAATTCTGCTTACCGTACGGAATTTCCACCGTATAAAGTTGAACCCTTTAAGCAAGCGAATTGGAAGCATGACAGGGAGTACAAGCCTTCGTCTGAGCCAATGATCTTGAGAAGCAGTTACGACACGAACTTTCAAAGGAAAGTGGGATTACCTGCGATCTCCTGCAAGCCAAGGATCGGTCCTGAAATCAACCCACCTCTCCTGGACGATTTGTCTAGTTACAAGATGAATTATGTTTGGCACCGTATTCCAAAGAAGCCAGCGAAGAAAACGAGGGAAGAGATGTTTCGGGACAGCCTCAGCAACTGTCCTAAAATGGACGGTGTTACTACTTACAAGGTGAATAATCAGTTTCAGATTGATATTTAATAGTGGTTTCATTTATGGCAGTAATAGATTGCTAGTAAAATCCATTTTGTTCATTTTTCAGAAAGACTATGTGAAGACCAGACCGTGCCCAAGCGTGAGTGCCAAACCAGAATACCGTCGACCAAAAGGGATGGCAGCATTTGATGATCGGACGGTTTACAGGTGCGCTTATGAGCCGTACTACTACGATAATGAGGATTGCCTTCCACCTGAAGAATACGATGCTAGGTTTCCACCCAGTAAGAAACTATTTCACAGGATGATCGATTTAGTAATAGAAACAATTCGTACAAGCGGGGGCTAATGTTTTTTTTTCGTTTCTAATTCTAGAGGGGAAATGTGATGATGTCATGATGTACCCGGACTCTGAGCCAATAAGGGTAGTTCCTGAGCCTGTTGTTCCAACACCACCTTGCCCTTGTCCAAAGACGCCATTCAAGTGCCCCAGTCCGTACGAACTTCGTTGCGCTCCTCGAGTTGTTCCTTGTGTTAGTCCCTACAAGATCAAGTCGTTCTTGGATGACTACGGAACCACCCACATCACCCTTGACAACAATACCAAGGGAGATCTCCGTGCTGGCAAACCCGCTGAAGTTGTTTGCCCTAAACCAATTGTCACGAGGATGGAGAAACAAGCCATGAAGTAAACCATTGTGATTTTTCCTTCTTTCATATCTTAAAAATCAATGTTACACCTCGCAATAATTCGCATTATACTATCATACGATTATACCCATGAAGCCTGTCTTAAGGTGAAACCCGAATGTATTCTTGAGCTTAAATCAATGAAATTAAATAAAGTACATGTGAAGCAATTTGTAAAACGATTGTGTAAGGTTTTAAATTCGCACCGTTTCATTTGTACTAAGTACAGCTGTATTCTAATCGTTATCTTAATTGGGGTTTGCGTGCATTAACTTATAACTGACAAGATAAACTGAATTCATTGGTTTCATGTGTAATAATTAAGACAAAAACATGATACCAAACGAGGAGTAGGATTAGTCACTAAATGTAGTACGGCAGTTAAGACTTTTAATGTTTAACAATAAGGGAACGAAAACTTTAGGGGGTTTTCGATACGAGAATTTTAATGGAATGCTTCTCAATCATACAATATCACATTTACATAACCATATATCAGCCGCTGATTAACGATAAAAATACGAAGACAATTTATCCAATTACGTAACATAATAAGGCTGATACTAATAGTAAATCAAATCAACAAAATAAACTAGAATAGAGCACAGCAACAAGAAATCTTTGGCCAACAAAATATTTGTTCAGCATCTAATTTACGTAGGACAGGTTAAAGCACAATTTTAAGAAGTAAGTAACTATCGTGAACAATTTCAAATCTTTCTCAAAAGTGTTCCCAAAAACAGCATTAATGAAAGAACGCATCCGCCCTTCAGTCCGTTCTGTATCTTTGGGAATATCTTGAATTATCAACGAAATGTGCTTCGCAATAATTAAGGATCTGACAGTAAGCCAAACTTACATCAGTCATCATACACAAGAAAATTTAGGTAAAGTGAATGATGTATCAGATTTTTTTGATTGAGTAGAGATGATTCTAGACGATTTATATGGGTCAGTTAAATATTTCATAGTTACAAGAATGGGTACTGCTGGTGTCTTTTACATTCCACATGAATGCAAAAACAGCACATGGATTAGGGAGGTGTACACAAGACTCATAAACAAAATAATTTGTGAGGTTCTCTGTTACCATTATAATTATAACAATCATTTTGAAATATCATCTATGGGATATACTATTATGACACTGAAAAATGAGTTGCAAAGTCGCTTGTTTTGAAAACATTTTTGAAAAGTTTTTTTTTGAACCAAAACTGGCACTATGTCATTATCTTTCCATAATATTAAACGAATTCAGCACACAACCTTCTCATCCTCATCACAAACTACAAAATACAAATTCGTAGCGACAGAAAGCGCAGTTCAATAACCATTTGACATACGCCAGTAATAACGAAACAGCTTTTGTAGATACTGCGCTTTTGAATAACAATCTCGTTTACAAATGCACAACTTAACTATATCACGTAAAACACGTAGGTAAAAATAACCCCAAAACAAAATTACTATATAAGCAAATTATTATGCAAAAAAAGTGCTTTGTGTGGGTAATAATATAATGAATTGAATCCAATCGAACTATTTCGTAACTATAATATTACTTAAATTGACAGTTAATTGCGTTGAATCGAGTCGTTTTGACGCAGGCCTACATTATTTACGCATAACTTACATAAAATAAGCTTATCAGGTTAGCTGTGTAAATGACTAAAATACATACTTGAATGAAAAAGGATTAACGTCTGGTTTTTCACATTTTGATTTGCTTACAGGTTTAGGATTATTTCGCATTACCCTATTACTTGAGAATTTAGATACTCGATATAAATGTACGAGCAAATGTTAGAAAGGATCAGTCCGTTTAAATTTCTTAATAGTCCGTAATCCACTTATAAGCCTAATTGTTTTTATGTATAATCGAGTCCTTTATCAACGCTTATTAGCACCATGAGAAAATCGGACTTTCATATTGGAATCGCTGTTTGAAATTGTCGCTTATAGATCTTAATCGACCAGTAGAACTCGTATCCATGGACCTTTTATAAAAATTACAAAAGTGCAATAAGTAAACCTGTTTTCAAATTATGACAAACTGTCAATTGCAGAATGAAACCGATTTTTGCTACCTCTCGATTATAACAGAAGGCATCTGAACTAGTTGAACAGGACTTCTGCCGTCCTTTAAAGCCTGATTTAAGTTCAAAATCTGCCCTCTAAGAACTCCCATCTGCTTCTCGAACAAATTTCTGTCGAATCCTTTATCTTGCTGCAATAGTACCGAAAAATGATGATTAATTTGGGCTGAACTTTATTTCAATGGATTTTGGACGTGTACCTCAAGATACTTAATTGATGAGCTATATCATTACCTTGAACAACAGGTACAACTCATCACACAGATCTTGGACAAAAGCCATGTCCAGCGTCTTGGCAAGAACTAAATCCTTTATTTCTTGGCTAAATGGAACTTTTGCTTGAGGTAACCATGCCCAATGATAGGGATACGCACGCCAAGAGTCTGGATGTTTGAAAGGAAACGCAAGTCCATTGTCTATAGCGGCAACTTTTATAACCGGAGCCTTAAAACCAATACAATTTGTTAAATGATTATAATCTATCTCAAGTTTGAAACGCAAGAAAACCAAAATACTGTGCCCACCACGTCTTTCTGGTCTTCCTTCGAGAGATCAGGTTTTTCATATTTAATGAGCCAGTTATCGTTACCGCGGTCAGTATTTCTGATAATGTAATCCAACACAACTAAACGCTCAAATTGTAATTGAAAATCCTGCTTCGTTTCCTCAGATATGACTTCACCATCGAACCTTCTAAGCCAATAATCTGCATCTTTATATCCTTCAACGAAAACCTGGAATGATCCAGCCTAAAAAACATTAATTATTTTACAGTTAATATTACATTCTTAAGATTTGAAAACGAGCATTCAATTAAAAAAGATTTCATTATGCTTTATATAAACCTTTGGAGGAAGTCCAATTCGATGAAACCTACGTCCCAAAGCTGGAAATTTTTCTAAAACAGCTCTTTTCGCACGAGCTTTCTCTCGATCAAGTCTAACATAGTTGAACGTATCGCTTGTCAATAGAATTACCTATAGTATTATGAATAACCACAAAAAAACGCTCATTAACAAAGAATTGATGAATCCAAACATAATAAACACCATGACCAGTAAATTCGTCCAAATGGAAGATAATATAAACAGGATAGTAGCTGGTAGTATATTTTACTAGTTACCTTAGTTTTCGGGACAACATTGAGTCCCAATTTAGAGTCAACTAGAGAAGCTCCAGCTTCAGACAAATATCCTTGATTGGGCACTAAGCAGGAACGACCAAAGCAACAAGGACAACATAGTTTGTGCAACCATTTGGTCCATTTGGGATTTAAGCGTCCATATGGTTCTTCATCTTTAGGTTTGAAAACACCTATAGTTTTCTATACAAAAAAAACGAATATCGATTTATTATAATTACTGTGAAAAAATCAATAGGTTTTACTGAAAAAGGTTAAAGTTTAGAATAACTTACCGACTGAGAATCTCTCACAAAGTAGGATCCAGATGATCCCTGATAGATTCTTTCGGGTAATACACCATAGTCAATAGCCGCTTCCGCTTGTCTCACTAATTCAGTGAACCAAGGGTCATCTGAAATCACATTTGGATTGAAAATCGTATATGGAGAATGAGGACTTAAAAAATCTTCTTCTTGGGTATGTGGGGATAGCATTTCACATGAGATTTTAAACTCCAATTAAGTACAAATGTTAAAACCTAATTGACTACTAATCACTAATAAGTATGAAGTGCCAGCTGTGTCAGTTTCACATTTCTTAAGCAGCTAAGGAAATACTTTCTTGAATATGAGTCGATGCTGCACTGGAGGTTACGGAAGAATGAAAATCATTTTTACCTTGCAACACAGGTCTATATAGATATGTGCAATGCAAATACAAATAATATTAAGTTCCTTCATACGCCTGTCACACAAAATTATCAAGTATTGAACTTGGCTCAAAAGATAAGTAGAACACTACATGTACAATGTAAATACGCTAAGCTCAATTGATTATCCTCTGTATTTGGTTGAGCACTCCCATTCCATTTTATTTGAGTTAACGATGAGCTTTTGAATACGTCATCTCTCTTCTCTCGTAATACTCAATTCCAGCACACATAGTTTTATTGTTATAATATAGCACAGTTACATTTATTTATATTTCTTTCTCGACCTTCTCCTTCTGTATTTGTTCAATCACTAATGGCATAACATTTAGCTACCTTCAGTATTTCCCCACTTTACTCCTATCCCATTTAACTGTTCTTAATAATTTGCTGTAGCTATTAAAATTTACACATTTGAAGATCTATTACAAGAAAATAATTCTAATTTAGGTTTACTACCTTATTTTCTTTGGCCAATTCTATAAATCTCAAAAAATCAATGTACACCCCAGCCCTAAGCACTCAGCTACTCATTTTGCATTTAGGTTTTAGAGCACGGCTCTTCTCTCAGGAAATTCTCAACTAAATCTAAAATCCATAAACAGCTGACCCTGCATTATATCATAGTTCATAGTTGTAAAGGATACCGGTGGTGTTTACCCTTCCCAATTCCTATCATATTCCACCCTAAATACCTAAGTCACTTGCGTACAAGAAAAGAATCCTCACAAATACCCGGGCTTTCTCTGTCTCTACAATAAATCTACCTTAAACTAATGTTAAGCTTAAGACTTACGGCTTCCGGAATAAGTTTACAACCTTGCGTATTACATAAAATCTAAGGTCTTAATTATGATTAAATACTAGAGAGAGAAAACTTACCTGGGAAAATATTAAGGTAGGTTTCATCCATTCGAAGAAGTGGCTGGTTCTCCCTACCGGAAGAAGAGGCACTGCCTCTGAGCCCTGGAATCGGAAGGGGCATTAAACCGTCGTCTGAAACACCTACAAATAAATAATAATAACGAGTTATATATGCTGGTAATTTATACAAGCAGCATAATACGTACATTATTAGGATTGTTTTCAAGAATTTGCAACTTTACAGAAACAACAAAATCGGTTAAATAAAAATCATAAAAAAAATTAGTTTATTCTGGACCTCTAATCTCAATTTCTCAGCAATCCAGCAATATGTACAAGTCGGCATTTTTTAGAGAATTTAGAAATTTGAGATAGGAAAGGAACTAACCAGAAGATACAGAATCGATGGAATGATTGCCCACTTGTTTCCAAAACTCCTCTCGTGCAACAACGCTGCTAGTATTACTGCTGGAACTGGAAACGTCTTTTTTTCCACGGCCGTTACCGTTAGCAAGCAAAAGTTTGACGTCTTTAATTTTTGAATTCTGTAGACCTGAAGCAGGGTGTATTTCTTCGTCAGATATCGTGACTTTCTTTTTCTGATTCCCCGGCATACCCTCTACCAATTGCTTAACCAATCTAAGATGAAGCCAAAAGTGAATGAAGCAATGAATTTTAACCATCAACAAAGTTAGAGAAAATTAGGTTTACAAAGTATAAGCAGTAACCACTAAATTAAATGGCCCACTGAGACCCGGCAACCTATTACTTGGGGGGGGGGAGTAATAAAAAAAATGTTACAGTTGAGAGATAAAACCATTTCAGCAAAACCCCACCTAATTCCTTTACTTACTAGCTTTAGCTTTAAGCAAAATTTAAATCCTTCTGCAGCTGCAACTAACTATAATTATTGACTTGACCAGTATAAATATAACCAAAACCTTCCAAAAAGTTCCTAAATAAAATTTATTATGCCTACTCAACATACTCAACAACGATATTCGAATAGTCTTTCTGAGAAATTTTGTGTAGAAATCGATATAGTATATACATTTATTATCTTTGCTGAGTTTTTCAATTCATTAATTTCTTGTACCGTAAAGTCGACTTATACGCCGCGCTAGTTTATAAGCCGCATAAACATGATTTTGGAAGTCCAAAAAATTA
>JAQGBU010000434.1:0-28975 GCA_034698605.1 Isotoma decorata
ATGAATTGTGTGGGGATGAACTGTGGGGGATGAATTGTGTGGGGATGAAATGTGGGGGATGAACTGTCCGGTCACCGACATGTGTGTATGTGCCATATAATGGATTTTCGTGTCTATTTAACTTTTCGGTTGTCGTGAGATATAACATCACAATTAAATATTCTTTCTGTCCTTACAATCATATGAAGTTTTATTTTTAAAGTGTTTGAATTACAACCACGTTCTTTTGATATTACTGGGACAATAACTATCATGGGTGTTGATGGTGAGTGCCTTTAGTATTTAAAGCTACGATATTAAACGAAGGAAAAATGTTTTCGAAACAAAAGTTTGATTATGTATCATATATAGGTACATTTTACCCAAATCTGAGACATGTATTGAAAGTAAAAATCAAAAATGAGGAATTAAAAAATAATATTGCATCTCTGCACATTTCATTATTGTAAATAGTAATAATTATTTTTATTACGATCTAATTATAACCCATTTCTTTGAAAGTATTAAATTAAAACTCTGTTCGATTTCAACTTTAGAAAGTTTTCTCTCTTGACGAATTTTAAATGCCTTTATAATTTGTGTTCTTGTCCTTTATTTAATATAGAATTATTATTGCGTTTTATTGCCTTTGTTGACATAAGAGTCTTTTTTATTTTTTATTGTATTTTTATCCTCGTCATAATAATAATTATTAAGTACTACGGACCAGTCCTTTCTCCCCTCCCATACTTTATTATACAGTCTCATCTGCTCTTTATCTGTTTTAGTCAAACCCTCCCTTGACTTGTTGGTCATCAAAAATTACAACGCTTTGTTCACTTGAAAATCAAATTGAAAGCAAAAGCAGTAAGCAAACTTTAACTATAATTCATAGTAAATGTTTTTCTGCTTGAGCAGTTTGCAAATAGTTTGAGATGAGTTATATTTTGTTAGGGAGTTTTCATGAACTACGTGTTTGAATTTTTTATTAGCTTTCAAGGCTTTGAAAGATGATAAAACTATACCTACTAAATGCTCGTTAGCATAGTTTCATCATAAGATTGAGAATTTGACTGTTACTGGGCAGGTACAAGGGTGGATGAAACGATTCCTAAACCTTCGTTTAGAAATCATGAAAGCTTTCAGATTATGTTTATAATATTTAATTCGTAGTACCAAATACTTCCAACTAAGGTGTAATTAAATAGCTACTTGACTTCTGAACGTCGCAATGATAAAATATCCTTGAATTTCCATCCCAGACCGTGGCACAGACCGGTAGAGAACTAAAAAGAATCGCAGAGAGAAAGAGCCTGAAAGTACTCAACTTTTTAAAGAGTAGAGATTTTACTTCTTGTATTACATATTATAGAATTAACTGCCCATTGTGTACCTACTTATTATTTCAAATTCCTTGTTATGATCAAGGTGTGTATGCACATTAGCTACTACTGTCTCTAAGATGAAACATGCATAAAATACTTATATAAAAATTGTTTAGTATATTATGTTAGTCCTTAAAAAATTTAAATAGTCGTGGCTCGTCCATTTCATTTCACTTGGACACAAAAGAAAGGGAAATTGGAATAATTCATATTATTTATAACTTGAGTGCAATACCTATATTATACTCTATCCTTTTAGTTCATTTATCGTTTTCTATTTGATATTCCTTCTCAATAATCTTCCTACCCATGGCCATCATGTACTCACATAACCATTGTAATGAAATAAAAAACTGTATTGTGCATTTGATACTCTAGTATACACCTAAACGATTTAGATTTACTGTCATGCGGTCGCTCTACATTCAAGACAACAAAAAATAGAAACAGAAACATATATTACAGATATTCCTCTTTAACTTTATTTAACCATGTATTTGTGTAGAGCTCCATTCATTTCAAATAGACAGAGACAGATAAGTGTATTCATACCACTATGATATGTATGTGTATAACTTTAGATAATAGATAACTTTAGATAGTTAAAGAAATCAGTATCATCATCATCAATACAAAAAGAAATAAAATGCATGCATTGCCAATAAGCCGAAACTAACTTGTGTTGCAAATTGCAACCATCTTCATTCGCGTATTATTTTATTATTATATTATTATTATAACAATTATGATCATATAGTCATTCAAAATAATAATAATAATCCGTTCACAATGCTCCTATTAATTTCGGTGAAAGGTTCTCATTCCATATCTAATTTGTTCACTTTATTAGTTATGAAGACTCCTTTAGATACAATTGTAACCATCTTCAAAACGATGATGATGGTGATGAGGAAGACGATAGCTAAAGCTAACTGATCTAAATTTTAGAATATTTTAAGCATGCATGCAATGAAACACGATTGTGTAGTGGTATCCGTTTCATTTCAACAGGCTCGACAAAGATGACCAAATCTGCTCAAAATCTCAACTCCCACGTTTAATTTATATTCAAGATGAAACACCTGAAGTCAACAGCCACAAGGGTAGAGATTAATTTCATATGACATACGCACATATTTGTACTTGTAAGCAACATTATGACAAAATATGATTCATCGTCTTTTTTTATTTTAGTTTACAATTTAATTCAAATGCAAACAAAATCATACTAAAATCCTGAGATCATTTCCGCTTTCATAATTGTAAGACCTTTTTAATTTTTATTCGTTAGAAGAAAGTGCCAAGAATACAAAGAATTGGGTGGGTCAGGTTTTTGACTTCGAGTTTTTAAAAGTTTATATTGCATTTGCAATGTGTGCATTTAAACTGTCTGATGAAGTCTAAAACGCAGGATGAAAGAAGTGGGTGTTTATCTTCATTTCTTCATGGAAATGTATCGCTTTGAAGCCATCAAATTTTCCAATGCAACACATAGAAGTATTAGACTTTCCGAGCTTGAACAATGAATGTCAGTCATAAATTCTATTCCAAGTCTATTAACAATTTGATGGGATGATGATTTTTTGTCCTGTTTGTGATTTGTACCAATTCTTATCTGCTGTTGCTCGCTGTGATTTCTTCAAATTGCTTTGATTTTATAAAATATATTTTAAGTTACTAAGCATTTCTAAATTCACGTATCTGAATAAATAACGTAGTCGCTACTTAAAAAATGATGAGTACGGAAAGCTGGTTGAAAGTGAAACCCAAATTAGTGAG
The DNA here is from genome assembly GCA_034698605.1 of Isotoma decorata. Taxonomy (NCBI): domain Eukaryota; kingdom Metazoa; phylum Arthropoda; class Collembola; order Entomobryomorpha; family Isotomidae; genus Isotoma; species Isotoma decorata. The sequence goes on from JAQGBU010000434.1 coordinate 3,144, forward strand.
CGACTATTAGGCACTTTGTATTAAAATTAAACTAAAATCTAGAGTTCTAACAATAAAAACAGTAACAATCATCATAACTCATAACAATGCTTACAAATTTTAAAAAAATCATAAGTGCGTACTAGTGCGTTTCTCTACAAGCTATATGAAGATCTCCTTTATTGTTATAAATAGCATAAAGAATTAGCTCTAATTTTATTCAGATTTGAAAGAGATATTTTCTTTGTCAAGTTTTATAATTTCTCTCGTAATAGCAAAACTTGTGGGAATATTCTGTATGCAATTTCTTCAACTCCTGCTGAGTTTTTTATTCTTATTATCATGATCACGAGACCACAATACTTTAATACATGTCGATCATATTATGATGGTATTGTCCAAAATTCCCTTTTATTGATGAATATCCCGAGTTGAGCTTGATACACCTATACAAGTTGTTGGTCTTTTTAAATTTCACCCATCATGAAATATTTTTACAACGACCAGTAGTATTATTATATTATTTTATTAGTAACTTTACTTTCATTTTCAATTTGGAAAGATTGAGTACAATAAGGAGAACAATGACAAAAAATCAAAGTAAAAAAAGCAAAAAGCTGAATAAAGCACCTTTACGACATAAAAAATTTGTGTCATATGCTGACCAAGGCTATTTGTATATACAAGTCAAATACTACAAATCCAAGCAAATAACAGATGTCAAGTTAAGAGTCTAATTTAAAACTTTAAAACTTCAAACCTTAACCATTATATAATTCTATGAGTAAAAAGTTAAAAAAAATGAATCCTTCAGGCACGGAAATAATCACGATCTGCAAGCTTGGTGTGACCAAGTCTGTAAAAACTGACTCATCCTCTCAAGTCTCTCATCCCTAAGCTGCCCCTGTTCCCTCCGTCTTATTGTGTGTCCTCTTTTGTAGAATAAATTCAAGAAGGCTCTTTTTTGTCAAAAAATACAATTAGTGTATTAAATAATGTCGTGTATCTGTAATGAAACAACAATGAATGACAGTATTTTTTTTAAATGCTACCTTTACCACAAATACATTCGTAATGCTAGACAACAACGACTAGCTGTAGTATTTGTATTACATACAGGTAATGTTATTAAGCTGGACAATGCTTTTTTGAATAATGAAATAAATTTATTTTTTATTTTATGTGCAAGCATTCTATCTAACCTGAAGTTAATAAGATAGATGCTGAGTTAGTCAATTTTTTTAAATAATAATAAAGCAATAATAATGGTTGATGAAGAAACCGTTTAAGTTTACAAAGGAAGGCTTTGCAAAATTTCGTCATAATAATTTTATGCTTACAATCAACCGTTGTTGTTCATTGTAAATCGTTGTTGTTGTGTCTTCAATGTAAAATGCTCTGTCTTAGAATGTTAAACTTGTGAAACTAATTTAGCTCTTTTTATTATAAAAGAGCATAAAAGTTGAGTCTGGCTTTTTAAGCTCGGTTCATAATTATTTTATCTTGCAAAATTTGTATAATTTGTTTTATATCTTAAATGAATATGGAAGTCGCATTATTCTTATATCGAATCATCTTCAGCTTTCGTAGGTCTACATGAGTTTAATGCATAGTTTTGGGCTTGATTTTTTAACAATGTAATTTCTGTACAATGGTCTGCATTTACCCAAGGTCACAGGTATTATTAGGACCTAGGTAGATATTTTTATGTAGAATAGGATTTAGTACTTTCTGGTTGCATGATTTATTAAGGCCAACCGACTTTCAATATCATGCGTCATAAAAGTCACTAATGGGGTACTATAGTACTCTTAATTGAGGATGAATCAGAATTTTTAGTTCGGACTTAAAGTTGACATCATATGCCTGCTAGCTGCTCAGCCTTCTTATAGATTGTTTAAGGAATCGCTTCTGAATGTCAAATATGAGTATGATACTGTTGTATTTATGCATTTTAGTTCACATAAAATTAAAAGTTTGCCTGAACCATTCTTCATCACCGGTCTTCCATCATCTAGAAATTTAATCATGATACGATTCTACGAGTACAACCTTTAAATAATAGCTCTAACATATTCTGACAATTCTGAGAGCGAAACAAAAACGTTAATTAAAACTGAACTAAATATGTTGACAATTCTCCTTCTTCGACAACATTCACTCAATCAGTCTTTCCATCAACGTTCCATTTCGAAAAACGTGGGAGGGATTCTTCAAGCAAACGTAATACTTTTTAAGAGAATTCAATATAGCAAAGAATCAATTTGAATAGAGTTACGTCGTGTGCAATCGTGACAATGTTGTGTCGTAATATTATCTGCACAGCAAAATAAAATGTGCTTTGTGTCTTAACACCTTTAGACCTGAAATACAAACATTATACCTCCTGAGATGCGAATACCCACGGATTGACTCAATTTTCAATTTTACTTTCAAGTACGACATAGTATACAGCATACTGTTATCTTATAGCTTTTTTACTTTCTTTCGTGTACCTAAAATATAATAAAATGTTGCAATCACGGTAATGGCCTTTATTGGAACAATCGAAAATTAACTATTAATCGATGACTTGAACACTTAATTTTCATTTTTTCATTCATCAAGTTCAGCCAAGGAAGAGTCGTTTGCTGGCTTTTGTGATGATTGCAATTAGTCAAAAAATAATATTTGTACTGATGACTATTGCTTATTCATTACTATTATGGAATATTACCTTCTAAGCTCACAATCAGAAGCTTCTAAGCAGAAAAGAAAAGGCTACCGTTTACAATAAAAATATAACGGCAACTTACCTACCTTTAGTATATCTATATTGCTGAAAAGTTCAGCAATAAATTTGCATGCAGAATATGTTACGAGCTCATATCAAAATTAAAAAGACTTGCTAAGTTGCTGACTAAACCAGACTAGCGTTTTGGCTGGTCCTAAAAGCTAAAACTCCTAAATCATCATGTCTTTGAGTTTTATAAGCAAGTAAAAATTCCAAGTAAAGAGAGTCCCGATTTGCCAATCATTTTAGAAATGAAGGAGCATAAGTATAGATGAAGTTTAGTATTATCTCATTCTCACTTTCAATTTTCCAACCCGACCGATACAGAAGGAAATTGTGTGACTCAAGTGACAAGTGTAAGCAAAAAATGTAGGTTATGCTGCTACTACTACTACCTTTCTTAAATATCCAAGCTAGCTAGATTACAAATTACCATTGTACTTTTTAGGAATCTTTCGATTATGATGATGATAGGATATAATCAACATTGTTAAGTAACACAGGAGGTTTAGATTACCATGTATAATATTCTTTGAGCATAGGTGAGTGGTTTAGTGGTTGATGGGTAATAATATTACTTGGTTGTAGACAAATTCTGAGCAAATTACTTACTCACCTACGTGTATTTAGTTTGTACAGACAGAACGCACAGATTTGATGCTTACGTAAGGTCTGCAGTAATACAAGGAAGAATGAAATTAAATGGAGAAGCTTGGATTTGAAATTGAAACTGACACTTTGCTAACAATCAAGAAAGACAGAAGAGAACAAGAGACATTCATTCAGCACTACTGTCAATAGTTGTATTAGGCAGTTGGTTGTAGACAATAGTAGTCATTCACTTTTGCAAAAAATGTGTTCATAAACATCAGGGCACAATCTAATTGCAGTTTTGTAGCGTTTCTTACAATTCAGTGAAAGAAACGCGGTAATTATGTCCAACTCCGCTTTTTGATTTTAGTTATAACCAGTAGCTTGGTTTATGAAGCGAAACACAACTTCAGGGAACAAAATTTATAAGAATATGGCAACCTTTGGGGCTGGCATTAAATTCTGCTTAAAACGATCACACTCCCTTCTCAAAGCATAAAGTAAAAAGTAGCTTTATTTTTATCTACTGTTTCTGTCTAGATGACTAAGGGCTCTTTATTATCTCTTTTGAATGAATAATATATTCAAGAAATTGTTACTGAATTTTAAGGTATCTATTAATGAAATAATGACAAAGTAAGTCTTGTAATTTGAGTAAACATCGTCGCTTATTCAGCAATCCAATCAAAAATAAAACCCAACAAGTCTTAGCTGTCAGATCTATTCATTGAGTTGAATTGGAAATCTTATCCAAAATCGTAGGCAATTTCCTTCTGATAAAAACTGATGTATTAGTAAGGTAGTATAATTTGTGACTTAATATTCAATTTGGAAAAAATGTAAACACTCTCAATCAAATCAAAGTGTTCCAAGTGTATAAGGAAACAATTATCAAGATTTAAGCTAATAAAAGCAATCGTCTGTCTTTTTTGAGTTTTGTGAGTGAATTGAATGTTATTTTAAGCTAGAGCTGCATTTTTAGCTTTGCGTGGCTCTATTACATTGTTGTTACGCTATACAATAAAATTTGCATAGTTGTGATGTTGGTTAGTAGTTTAGGAGTACAAATAACTTTTATTACATTGTAGCAGTCTTATTACTATTTGCATTGGGTTACAATCTTTATTATTTGCATCTATGTACAAAATTAAATGTATGGATCAAAGTCGTCTGTAAAAGGCTTTGCCAATTTCCTTTCGATTCACATCCAAGCATTCCAGATGCAAAAAATAGATGACCCGATCGATAGCCATGTTTTACTACAAGTGAATTGCAATTGTCATTCATTCATGGGAAAATTTATTAAAAGCCCTTCCCTATTTATTTCAAATGAGCTAAATTAGAACTTATATGCATGTATTTAGTGTATAAAGCATTTTGCTGGTTGTTTTGTCTCTCTCATTCTGGCCTAGACTCCCGGATATGCAATTACCTTTTTAATTTAAAAATTGCGTTTGCATTCGTTTAGAAAATATTTTCATTAAAATATGTTAATACATATTTCTTTCATAAAAATTGAATGCATTTTAAATGTTATAAAAAACTCAAAAAACTTCACAAAATATTCATACGAACCTGAAGGTAACAAATCAAACTATTCTCTGTTTGGAGATTTTGTGTAAAAGATTTAAATATATACAATGTAATAATAAAATACTAATGTTGTATGTAATATTATATCACCGGAACTCCTCAACTCTTCATTAAGTCTACCTGTATGTCCGACATACTTAATTTAATGCATTTTTAATGAACTCTAGCCATATTTCTTGTGTGCATCACTTTATGTTGAATCACTGCACTATGGACAGGCAGTATATTTGTATATTAGATAGAAAGAGACAGTGTAGGGGAGTACCTAAAAATGTTACAACTTCGAGCAAACTTATAAGCCGTGGTAATAAATTTGTATCATCAATTTCTAGGAGGTTCATTCGCCATTTGACATAATTCTTGTGATTTTACATACCATCTAAAAAACGAATAAGGCTTACATTATAAGAGTTTTATAGTATTTCTTTAGCGCTTTTTGCACTATGATCATACAATGACTGAAATGTTACAAGATTAATTATTAAAATTTTATGGAATCTTTACGAGCAGAAATAATATTTCTAAATTTGGGTAATGGAAAGTCTCCCTATTTGTATTTTTTGATTATGATTACGAATTACGACTTGAGCTGATTTACACTTCTGCATATCTACATGTACAACTGTGATTATGTGAATAGGAAACTTAATTTTTCATATATGCTGTACTAAAACTGCACAAATCTCAAGCAGCGAAAGCCCTCTGTACCTTGGTTGCTAGCGATAGATAATTAAAACGTCGTTAAAATTGAAAAAATCTGCATGCGGTTGTAGATGATTGACCATAAAATTCCTAAAGAAATTGTGTGGAACCACCTCAACTACTAATTATAATGGAATGACAAAGGCAACGATAAATATTTATTGTTGAGAGTGTGACATGATTTTCAATGTCTTTTCTTCAACACTATTAACAACACAAACCGACAGAAGACAAAACAACACTACCTTTTAATTTTATTGTTAGCCTTCCAATTAACAAATTAGAATGAATAAGAATAAAATAATATGTTAAGCAGTTGGGTGTTAGTTTTACGATATAATTGCAATTATCTATGCACATATTTTATCTTTCAATGTGAAAAAAGTTACATGGAAACTCTGATTGATTATTATTATTATTATTATCATACAAAATTAAACAAATTGGCTGTAATATTAATAAAAATTAGCATTACAGACATTAAAACCTCCGTAATAAAAAGTATTACGGCAGTCTCAAAATGTGAAAAGGTATTGTTTAATGAAATGTAACAGATATAGGAAACATGAATTGTTTTGCAATATTACAATAATCAATCGGAATTTATTTCGGCATTCTTTCCTCCTCGTAAGCCAAGTCTATTACACTTAATCATTCACATCGTTTCAATGCAATGTTAAATCTTTGAATGGTGATAAATATTAACGAGCCACCTGTGTTACTACTATTATAAACCATTTATTTCAATTATTATTATATGAATAGAATTTATCAGCTATATCATTTGCTATGAGATGCATTAAGAGGGGAGGGGTGAATTCAATTCCTTCCTACTGATAAAGTGCTAAAATGAAAGACACATTATTTAAGTGTACTATATGGTAAGTATGATAATTTGCAAGAGTAAAGCCAGTTTAAAAAAATTGTTGTAGGTTTTTTAAATTGTGAAACTACACAATCGTTATCATATGTCACGCAGCAATTTATTTGATTATGATGCTGTAGAGTGTCACTTTGGTTGATGATTTCTACGACAATTATGAAGGGAAATGGGAGAAACAAAATGTCACACTCGGTCTTGTAAAGTTAAAAGAAAAGGTAACAGGTTACATTTGATCATTATTGTTGTTAAGTTTAAAGATGTTATTTCAATGTTTTGTATTATCCTGGTAACCTTATTTTTAAATTTATTGAAGAACTCTAATCTCATTTGCATCAAATAGCCCAACGCTTTTGCTAAATAAATGGACAAGGCTCTTCTGGGTTGCTCTAGAAAGGGAAAATAAATGTAAATGAAAATAAAAGGAGATAAATGAGCATTCAATTTTAAATGAAAGGGAAGGTTTTTAGGTTACACAGATTTAGAAGTCAAGTTTTGTCTCTCTTTATTGTCATCTAGGCCACAGTTAGCATTCAATGCAATAAAATCACACTGAGATTTCCAACTTTGATAAAGTTTTCCTTCTTAAGAGCAAAAATTGCGTAATCTTGCTAAACTCAAGACAAAATTCTCTTTGGAGTTCAGAGTTGATTTACCTGTGAAACTGTATATGGCCCTTTTGCCTTCTTTCTATCATATCTACTTCTTGAAGACTAGCAATTTGTATGGAATCACTAAATCACGGACTTAGATTGGGGAGAGAGACAAATGTAATAATAATAATGTGCAATACATCAATTTAAATAAAAACTTTTAGTCAGTTAAGTATTAAGCTAGGTCATTAAATTTAAAAAGAAAGAAATAACTTCTAATATGGTAAAGGTTCATCTCCACAATCTTTTAGGTTGACAAAGGGTCTCGAAAAAGATCATGTAGTTTTTGCCTGTAGCATTACAACGTTTAACTGCCTCAGTTGTTAAAAGCTTTATGGGTCTGTTGAATCTTCAAAGAGTGTAATCTTGTAAGGGCATTTTTGACTCACGAAATATTGTATAAGATTTTCCTTTCAGCGTATTTACTATTATTACTATAAAAACTATTAGATTAACCAGAGATTAGATGGAAAAGAGATTACAGAAGAATCTAATAGATGATAGAGGTTGAGTAATATTTAACAACTTTTATTCGATCATTAGAGAAAAAAGCAATTGGGCTTAGACATAAATTGTGAATAGATAATAGTAATAATGAAATCAGCATGGATAGTTTTTGTTGGACTTTTTTATTATATTTATTTACTTTATTTGTGGCACGACAAATAATATAGCCCACACTTTGCTTTATTCATGCTCTTTAGTAAGTTTTCATAGTTGCTGTAATTCGTTGTTGAATTTTATGCAAAACTAGTTTAAGGTTATCATCTTTGCTGGAAGTCTGTTATTGTTAGGTTTTGTCTATAGCGGATGTATGTGCGCAAGTGGGTATGAGTGAGATTGTTTTATTTAAATTAAAATGTGGTTGTAAACTAGCGTTTATGGATGATATGCAAAGAAATGTGTAAGTAATTAATCAAATTAATTCCGAATAACATTTAGTAGGATTAATTATTAAATCGAAAATAAAATCAGTTGCCAAAAGTAAATTCGTAAATCAAAACTGAAATCTGTGCTACGTGTGGAGACAATAAAGTTACTACTAGATACGATACGACTTCCGTTTGTCCTTAAATCTAATCCGTGATAGCTAGATGTGTAGGCTGTGGATAAGTTTACAAGTAAACTTGTGAGATTAAGTGTGTAAAGCCCAAAACAGATTTTCACTGTGAGGTTAAGTTGTAAAGCACATGCCACAGGTATTATTTTGTTTTGATTCTACTGTGCTTTCATTTTAAACGTAAGAAGAATTTATTACATGAAAATAATAGCAAATGCAGAAGGAAGAGAGAATATTTTGCTAAAAATCATGTAGGTAGTTTTTGTTGACAAAAAAAGAGATCAAATATCCTTTGAAGTTGACAAATAATAAGAGAGGATTAGCCTCGTAAAAGAGATTTGAACTTTGACCTGGTAATAGAGGGATTTGACTCTTGTCATACTGTCGCAATTTCCGTGTTTCCTTTTTTATGAGGGTAACACATTTCTTGAGTACCCATCCTTAATGTAATACATTATTTTAGCTTTATACTGGGATATTCTGTCTTAAAGTACACATGATGTGATTAAACTGTTGTTGATCTTCATCAAATCAACCTCACCCTGTAATTAGCTACACGCAAGGTCAAATGATGATCTCGAAATCATGTGTCGTGCATTAGGACATTTTGTTTACACTTTTCTCTCTTTGTTTTTATTTACATTGTAAAAAAGCGGCATGTAACTTTTACTAAACATCGTGTAGTGTAAAAATGATTTCCGAAAGAATCAGGTTTAGGGAAATAATTGCATCTAAAGTCTGAATAATTAATCTGGGAATAAAGAAAACATTACTGAAAGCCTAGTTTGTAATATTTTTTAGAGGTTAAAAATCCCCTAAAAATTTTTTTTAAAGACTGATGTTATTAATCTCCAAGATGACTTGTTATCATTCTATACCTAGTGGATTTATTAGTGCATAACTAATCGCCAGGCTAAGACATTATCTATATTCAAAATCAAACCGTAATTTTAAACTTCATTCCTATTAACTATTATCAGACGCGTTAATGTTTTTCTGATTCAAAGTCCCTTTTGATTACAAAAGTAGTCAATAAATTTGATTATGATGAGAAGCTGTCCAGCTTCTGGCTTCTGTTTGAAACTTTTATCCTTTGTTGTTCCTCTCCTTCATTTAAATTTGAATCGACCTCATCTGAAACTACCCCTTGACTTATTAACTCTCTTGAGCTAGTTTACAATCAAGGATGACTTCAAAAATTATTCATGCATCCATTATGCAATACCTGTATGCTGTTATGCAGGCCAGTGGGTGTACTTAAGGATAAAGCCAGAAGCTAAGCAATCACGTTTGATTTAAACATGATTTTTTTCCTACCCGCTTGTATTCGGATTATCATCATTATATTATTATGTATAATGATAATGTAGTAGTCGCTTACTAACAAACAAATAGTTTCGTGTATGTTGTAGAGTTGTAGATTAGATATGGACAAGATAAGCTAGAGCTTCATTTCATTGTGTATTGGGCTTTTAGCTAAATTCATATTAACAGTAGGAAGTACAAGCCGTCAGTTTTTAATTGTATATGCAGGATGGGCCTTTTGCATAGTTTGTGATGTAGTTTTAGTAGTTTAGTAGTTGGCTTTATAATAACAATTCATTAAAGGATTTATCCAGGATTTATTCCAGAAGCGAGTAACAAAGTTGGCATAAGTGTCTGCCTGTCTGTTACGGCTGCTTTGCTTTCAGATGATTTCTGTAGCTGGTAGTGGTAGTTGTCGGTAGCGAATAACAATTAGCTGACCGGCTTGACACGACTGGAAAGCTTTAGGGTTTATTTATCTCCATAAGAGTGTGAGAGAGAAATAACGTATTGAAAAATTTAAGGATGAGTCTAGGCAATTGAGATTACATGTGGATGGATTTTCTTGACATGCAAATTAAATCATTTTTACTTAGTGGGATCAGTGGTGTGGTACACATGCAAGAGTTTGTATAATAAATTCAAAGATGACTTAAACTTATTATCTGCTATCTTATAACAAAAGAGAATCAAACCTGATCTTGAGGTTTTTTTCATGACCGTTTACAATCTGACCAGTAGAGAACAAATGATTTGCATTAGCACATTGTGAAGGTTGGATTCAAAAGTTTGGTATATGAGTATAATAGAGAAATAGAAAATACCGAGATACTTGAATTATTCTAATGAGCAAAATTTAAAAAAAATGTTCAGCCAGCCAAAGCGGAGGGAAGTCGACTGAAATGATTAGATGAGATGAAATGAAATGACGTTATTAAAATGTATTTATTAGAAAGTACAATAGCTTAGAAGTAAAGCCTTTTTTGTGTAGTACATCATCTAATTTAGAATTATATTTCTTTTGATTTCCAGGGGTGAAGGAGACATCGACCGTAATAAATCATCCTTTAAAGATCAATCAAATCCTGGAAGCGAGTCAAACTCTAATCCATCAGATCCAAACTGTACAACTGGAGGATCATCAACAGACTTGTCAACTAGTGGTAATAGTAGTTCAGCTACTTCAAATGCAAATTCGAATTCAAACTCGTCAAGTAAAGGGAATAAAGTTGAACGGAGGGAGTCTGCAAGACTGGCAAGTGGGGCTTCAAAATTCCTTCGGTCTTTAAGAAGCCATCATAAAGAATCTAAAGATCAAATCAACGTCATAGCTCTCAAAGAAATTGACAGTGACCATTGTCTATCTCCAGAGGGCAAAGGTCATAATATATATAATACCACTGGTAGTAGAAACTCTGTGACAGGGGCAAGATTACCTGAACGAAGTCAGAGTTTCCAGGAGAAAAGACTTCTTGTGGTCACATCAAAATCCACAAGTGAAGCCACTGGTGGTGGTCCTAATGGCCATGTTAAAGTAAAACATTCACGAGCTCAAAGCTTTGTTTGTAATTCTCAGCCTTCTCACGGCTACTTAAAGCATCAACAAAATTACCACAATCTTCAGAACCCACAAGGGAATCAGCTCTTTAATAAAAAGCAACAGCAGTTACAACAGCAACAAAATATTTATTCAACTCCACAAAATATCAATGGTTTACCACCCCCACCTCCAGGAGGGCCAACGACCCGAACTTTAATTAAGCCTTGTGAGACAATTTATGAAAACTTGGAAGTAATTTTGGAGCAGAATAATCTAAATAAAAATACTAGAGTAGGTGCTACTTCTAATCTGTCTGAAGATAATAAAAATTCAGAATCAGATCGTAAGACTACAGACTTAGAAGGTTCATCAAAACTCCCAGGACCCAACCCCTCAGCTTTATCATCTTCCAATATGACAATCTTTGAGAAAGATCGTGACCGTAGACCATCCCGTAAACTGACTAAGGATTCGGGTTATGAGACAAATTACTCAGATTATATGAACATTGATATGCTAACATCTTCAACAGATTCCGTAGATTCACCAACCCTATCAAAGGAATTTGTTCGTTCTCAGCAACAGAAAGAAGCTTCAGCTTATAGTTCACACGGTGAGCATCATCGAGGTGGAAGTAATTGTGGATCTTCTACATCTGCTGGAGTGACAAGCTCGAAACCAGCAACTAACAATGAGAGAGCATTGACCACATCTTCAGGAGGGGCTAACACTGATGTTATAAATGCTAATGCAAACACTAATAAAAATGGAACGGTGACCACTGCTTCCACCACCACTTCTACCACTGGTCCCAAAGAATGTACAAGTAGCAATAGTGCTCAACTACAGCATCAGCACCAACAAAATTCTCACAAAAATGGAGATCAACTCGTTGAAGATGGGGATGACTTTAGCCATAAAAGTGACACTAGCCAAGGAAAAATTGTTATTTCCGGAATGCAGGAAATGATGACAAATAGAAAATTACGAAGGAGTATTTCAGAAGTTCCATCTGAACGGATGATCTTCTCTAAATCACAACCCAAGAAAATTGACACTTCTCGGGCTGTTTATTCCTCTGTTGGAAATGGGTAAGCTTTGAGCACAAATTGTGCCATTTACCTTACTTACTATTATCATCAGCTATTTTTGTTAAACCTTGCGTGATTGCTTAGACTCTTTAATGCAGTATATTTTATTACTATAAAAGTGCTAAGCACAGAATTAAAGTACATGGTGACAATCAACAGACATAGAGAATCAGTTGAATTTAAAAGTCTTAAAGACATAAAAATTGGCAGGCATTTGTCACCACCATTCATTTTATGAGAATTTTTACCTTTCAAAAAATACTTCATATAAATTAATGACGTCCTATCGACATGACAAGTTTCATTGTCCTCACTCACCCAATGCTGTTTCATTTTTATTTTGAATTCACTGCGATTTCAAATGACGACTAACTTATTTTGATTCCCATTGGCATTGATCTTTTGTAATTTTTCTAGAGCAGTGGAACTGTTGAAGGAATTTTTTTCATGTTTAAAAATTACCTGCAGTGCTGCAGTTCACAGTTTTAAAGACCAAATTGGACACCTTCTGCTCAGTCATAATTCATTCTTGTGTGTATAAAGAAAGGTAGAGATTTTAGGTAGGTTAAATTTTTTCATTCTAAAAATTCATTGAATTTTAAATAACAGAGTTGACAATGTTTTTGTTACTTCATGCTAGTGTACCAATTCAATTCCATTCATTCTACATCTTTTATTCAAGGTAGGATTGACGATTTTGTCTGTAAATTGTCACTATCTATCGTATTTTAAATTCTGAATAAAGTTAATAGTAGAGGGATTTATTTTTTTATTTGCTTTTAGTGCACCTTTGCAGTTTACTTCGTATAGCTTGCCGTTTGCATTATTTAATACATTCAAACTGTCTGACATATGAAAGGCTTTGTGGTAAAAAACTAAAAAATTCAGTTGATTAAGATTAGGAGGTTTACGGTTGTAAAAACTTTGATTTTGATCATTGCCTGCTAATTTAATTTTCACTATGGGGCTATCCGTAGTTAGAAAGTCCAATTGATTCTACTTGTTCAAAATCAAATACTTAAGGTTTGCTGGTAATTTACCAAGACTCTTGCGTGCTACATAATACGAATTTTTAAATAATTTCACTAGTACTACTACATAATCATCCTTCTGCTGTGCTTTTGCTCGGATTTTGTGTATACACAATTAAATTTCTGAAATTCCTCAAGATCAAGACCAAAAAGCTATTCCACTATGCGAAATGTAAATTTTAAACAAGAGAAAACCACAAATTTGTTTATAAGGTAGGAGTCGATAAACAGTAATACTTTTTCTGATTAGAATTCCTTAGTAATCATTGAATTTTTTACGTAATAGATTCAAACCAAAAAGAACCTATAATATATGAAAAACTACCTTAATTAAATATTACCTCTAGCTATTCTACCTATGTCCTTCAGGGATACGGTCTATTTTCTGCTTACAAGCATAAAAACAAAACACTGCTGTCGTAACCCCATATTTCTGATCCAGCAGGGCAACTTGTCAGAAGATTTTAACAAAACAAATTATGTTATACAAGGTAGACACTTTCTTAAAAGCATGCCAATGTAGTACCTCAGTTGCAACCTTTGAGTCTCCAATTAATTAATCTTCTCATAAGGAAACCTTATTTCGTCTAAATAGCAAATCAGCAGCATCAGATCATGTTAGATGTTATAAGGTTATCGTAAGGTAGTATGTGCCTGGCCTACAGTCAATCAGTATGGTTCCTATCCTATCTGCCTACAGATGACACGAAACAAAAACGCAATCCAATTTCAATTCCAAATTCCAAGCCCTTAAGGGATAGCTAGTTTCATGGTTGATGTTATAATATTACCAATATCTACATTATGATGATAAGATGCTTTTAGCAAGCGACAGACTTGTTGAAATTTGCACGATATGACGATTAACTAGCCTAACCTTAAAAGGAGTGGTCAGATTATTATAATAAATATTTCAGTTTCAGAGATGAGCCCAGGGGAAAATTAATTATCTGTTAACTCTTTTCTTATTTTTATTTGATGTCTTCTCTTTTACTTCTAGTTAGTGGTAATATTACAGTAATGAAACAAGTATAGGAAACTGATGAGTTTATGATACGTAACACATTGTTGATTAAACAACATATACTACATATTGTCCTGGTGCATTTATCAAATTTTTAATCCCATACTATTTATTATGTATTGATATCAGCAGCAGGCAGACTTGTCTTCGGCGTTATACTTTATTATTATTATTACATTAGGATTCTTTTTATGAGCAAGTCAATCAGTTTTGTGTCAGAAGTCCACAGGGGGCAAAATTAGCAACATTGTTTTGGGCGTATGTCGCATTAGTCGTGAATTGATGATGAAATGATGATGCGTTCCGTAGGATTTTACTTTTCAATATGAAACTTTAAAAAAATAATGATAGTTTTTCAGTTGTAAAGAAGTGGAAATTCGGAAATAGTAAAATTATTACAGGATGCTATGAGAAACGGAGTGAAATAGTTATTGGCAGAACAATAGTCAACGCGAGCTAGTATGTAGGTATGCTGGTATGCATCTCTTGATCGTGTACAACTGAATATAAAATAATTTCTACAAGAAAGAAATGATTTGTTCTTTTGACAGATAATAATAATTATAGAAATAATAATAATAATACATGCATAGATTAAGATATGTAATCAGCTCAGTTATTCAAGTCAAACGGAATGATTTTGGTAAATATCGTGAGTGACAGGGAGTTTGATAGATCGATTAGTTTTTCATTCACATCAATAATCAACATTAAAATGGAAAGGTAGAATAGAGTGCAATGCTATTAAGTCACGCTTACAGAAAATGTACATTTAGATGTATTATGCCAGACGATATTCAGATTATAATTTTTTTTTAATCCCTAGAAGATTATTTGAGACGACTTTTAAAGGTATCATTGCATTAAGTCATGTAACACAATAGTAAAATACTAAGTACATTCCCAGAGTTAAACAGTTTTGTTTTAACTACCTAATTAAAAAATAAATTTACAAATGTATAAACTGAATCAGTTTATAATGTAGATTTTGTGTGTCCGTCTGTTTCTATTTGTTATTTCCTGCTTTGAAAATTCTATTAAAAATGATCTAAAGAATGAATAGTCACGACCATGCAAAATTCCTGAGAATTTTCGCACATTATTTGGCAAAGAAGTCGTAATGATGAAAGGGAATTCATTGGCTCTGAAATTTATAACTTAAGATAGAAAGGATGCAAGCTGGAGGCTGATAAATAGCCCACAACATTTCGACATTTTTGCAACATTTAAAAAACTTGCAAATAGAAGTAAATTCAAGAAGTTGTATCATTTTTGTACGAGATTTTTTCAAAGATAAAATTTTCAATTAATTGGATCTGCGTATATTTTGTTACGATGTATTATGTATGTTTGTTTGCATGTAGTAGTTTCTCTGATGTGATTTTAGAATCTGAATGATGTGATGGCTAAAGGGCAAAATGATAGAAACAAAACTTGAGTAGAACGCAACGTGTGTTGTTACGTAATGTAATGGTTTGTTGAATCTGAAAATAGACTGGGCGTGAAGCACAAATTAAAATAAAGCGTTTATTATTTAAACCCCCGTGAAATGTGCTTTTTGTAAATCACAAAACCTAGAATGAACGGTAATAATATCTCGTAAAAAAAGTATACTTATAGAATACAAAGAATGATACTCACAAAGGGATCTCGTTTTATTTTAACACGAGAGGTAAAAGGTACTTACAAGAAAATGAATTCGGTTAGGGTTGAACCATGAAATAATCGTGTGAAAAAGAGGGCTGTAATAAGTTTATTGTATTTATTACAAGGTATATTTAACGTGAAATAAAATAAAAGAAAATTATTATTCTGTTTTCTTGGATTTGTCGACGAGAGATGAGAGTACATAAAACATAATGCACACTGAGATCAGGCAGCTTTTCTTTCAAATGGTTTGAAGTAAATGTATTGAGCATTAGGTGTAAGGTGGTTTAAAATCTCTTAAAAGTTTACGATTTTTTATACATAAAAATTATAAAAATGGGCATTAAATCGCTGGAGAGGCTTGAATTTCCCAGCTAAATAAATAAAAAAGGTTCACTTTCAAGTTTTGACATTCTGTTTGAAAAGGGCCGTATGTCCCTTCCTACCTCCAACCCTGTTTGAACAACGTCCCTTTTATGTACATGGCACCTGTCACTAGTATAAACACTACTTTACGTCCCCTTTAAACATCCATCTATCTTATGAGGTTTAGTTGGTAATGGTGGTGAGGGAGGTTTTGGTTACATTGATTTACCTTTACCTGACATGTAATTTGAAGAGAAGGGGTGAGCACTTATTTATCTTTAATGGTGTTAAGGGCTTGGGTACTTTATGGTTCGTTGGTTTGAAATTTTTTGTTACTGATAAAATTAAGGGATGTGAGAAGAATAATGACGGACTCAACGTGGGGAAATGTTTAATTCTTCTTTGTAAAGATTGATGTAGCTTTTAAAGTCTTCTACAGGTCAGGAAAAGTGGTCAAATAGCTTGCTTGATTTAAATCTCTAAAAACGTACATCATTGTCTTTTGATTACTTCAGTCGATTGTGAATTTTCAACAATGTTTTCAATCAAAAATGAACGTGTGCAACTTTTATTTTTTTAATTGCTGTTTCAAAGCTTGCAGCTTATTTTAAATTTCTTAAAATTATTTTAGTATAAAAACCAAAATAAAAAGAAGGGTTACAGCCGAAAATGGCAATGGAATTCTCAACCCCCTTAGCATAATATATATGATATGATAATAAATGTACTAATGTTTAAAATGATAGAAGCTAAGTGGCTTAGATTTAGCTCGTAAATGGAATATGATAATCCAGAAGACTTTTAGGTAAAGTGGATTTTTTGTCCATCTGTATTGGATTTCATCTTTGCAACAACTTTTATTTACCTCTCTCATGGCATAAAATTTGACAAGAGAGTAAGCAAACTCTTTCTATATCTGTTCAATGTTTACAATGCAATTCCATGTGTACAATAAAAATACCATAAGAGAAGAAAGAACAAGGATGAAACGAAAGTTTGTTTGGCTTTTTTGTGTCGTAAAAATATGATTAATGTTTCGTCTGTACGGAGAAGTCTGGTTTTTTAAAAAGATGTAGTAACTTTGTCCAGGGTGTTTTCTATTGATCTTGATTACGGGTTGTTGTTGCAAGTGCAACTATTCAACCCTACCATCATCAGTCAGAAAGAAGCAACCTAGGCAGGTACTAAGAAGTCAAAGCAAAGGATTCAATAATCTTATGTAAGTTTCTTTATACTCAAGATGATGTTTGAGTGATTTAATGCCCCTTTTCAAATTTGTCTTTAGCTGAGCCAGGATGACTTGTGTATTTAGGAGCAATATTTGTAAAACGTAATGTAAAGTTTTTGTTTAATTCTTAATGTTTCCTTCCTTCTTGCCTGCACAACGGAGATGAACGGATGTGGAGTTGCAAAAATGGTCGAATTTTTATTTGAAAACACCCGTTTACTCGTCAAGGGGTAGGTAGATTTTTTCATCAAATTTAATTCGTATTAAAACATTGTAAATTTATTACTACCGGTTATTATATTTATGTTATACATTCTCACCACTTTTTAGAATTTCGATAGAACGGGGGCGGTCAGTCATGCCAGAGCAAACCTTATATGGTCGGAAGGAAATTAGACACAAGATATTAAATTTGATCGCAATCTCAATCAGAATCACATCCACAGGTCGTGTAATCTTTGAGTAGAGTGTTTAAGGTTATGCAAGAGTTTAAGTTGGCTCTTAGTTTTCAATTTCTGGTTTATAATCAATGATATTTATTATAAAAGTCCTTGAGGTTAAGGAATTCAGAGTTGAAGACAGTTGCAGCAGATGCATGTAACAAATAAATAAAGGGTTGGTAAATAATAAAAGTATTCAGGATTTCGGTACGATACGATTGAATCTTCTTCGAGTACAAAAGGGATTAAGTATTTGAGTTTAGAGTAAGCAAACGCTTACAAAGGAAAAGAAGACTAGAAAAAAAATCTTAAAGAACAGATCAGGATGAGTTGAAAGTTGAGATTGTGTGTGCTAACAACAGCCAGGGTCACTGTTCAAAATAATCTTGAATTGCTTCTTCTTGTTGATACACAGGTTTAAGATTAAGAATAGATTTGTTCCAAAGGGTGGGTGAGATTACCCGACTATAAATTGTGTGTAAGATTTTGTTATTTTTTTGACGTTCAGAACTTAGGAGCGCCCTGCTGCATAGACTGGTTTGCATTGAAAAAAGCTAGAGTAATATGTAATCAACCTGAAGAACTAATGTAAGGGTGAAAGCTCTTCGGGTGAATAAATCACATTGATTGAGGGGAAATATTCAGTGTAATGTGCAAACATCATCCGTTTACAGTTTGTAAAATGTATTTTAACACATGGGAATTCAGAACAACAATCAAATCAGTCAAAGGGGATTAAATCCCTTGAAGCTTAAAGAAAAATATAAAAGGAGAATAAAACAATTTGAATAGAGGTAAAAAAGCAAAGGCAATCCTTAAGTTTAGTTTAAACTCCACAAGCCAAAGATAAGATGGCTGAGAGACACCATGATAAAACCTTTTACCTTGAGTTGCCTTGAGTCTTTTATTTATATTTGTGTCTGTATATATTTGTAAATATATATTATATATTTGTATACATATGTTTATGTGTTAGCTTGTTACAAACTTCAATTTTCATTTCTCTGCTCTCCGTTCTTAGAGTAAAAAAATCCTGCTTCAACGTATTATTTTCTGAATATGAATATATGTTACATAAAAAACCTTCGGTTCTTTAACCTAACACTTCTTCCTTCTTTTAACATTTTAACTCTTCGTTTTTACAAGTTAGTATAAAGACCTTGCCCTAGGGCTTTTTTGTCCAGTTGAAGTAAAAAATGTCTTAAGTTGAAGTACTTGCCTAAGTACGAGTATGAGAGATAAGACTGATTACTTGAAAGTGGATTGGATACAGTACATAATACTTTATTGTAATACGGATGAGCCCTTTGGCTCCTTTTACGTACTTCTTGCTTAGGTGTTTATTGTTAACTAGTAGCAGATTTATTTTAATTTCAGTTCCATCCAAACGGAGAATGGTGTAGAATATACCTGTTAAATAGGAAAAGGGGCATTTTTTGAACTAATAAATACACTAAAGTTTTTTTGAGTAATCGAGGTGTAATAGTGTTTAAGATAGTTATACATTATGGGGGACTTGATGACAATCAATTTCAACTGATATGATATTAGGAGGCCATAAACAATTTGAAAGTAGGTCTAACTCTACAAACTCTTTTACTGGTAATCGCAACGGGCTGTTGTTCCATCTCTAAAATTTATATGATATCAGGCCACTTACAGAAGGTCAAATGAAATGGTGCAATAAGGCGGATAAGGTACAGAAATTTTTGTTATAATTTATTAACTTGTAAAATACATGGAAGAGAATTTATTATTTTTAGGCTTGGCTTAACAACGCATAACCAAACCCCTATATTTAATTTATCTCTATAAAATTAGTCCAGCTACAGTTAAAAGTACACTATTTATTTTTGAAAGCCTCCAGCAAATATAAAACAGTTCTGACAGCCGTACCATTAACAAAAGTAATAAAATTTTTCCAAACTGATCAGATTGCTTGGGATTTTAGCACTCTTTAGATTTTAACTGAACAAATTGTACCTTATAAAATTATTCTGTATCTTCTTGCTAGAAAGCCACAAACTTACACCTCAATCCATGCACAAAAAACAACATCTTCCATGAAAACAAATTAAAATTTGCACTTAACCTTTTGCAACAAGTTCAATTCACATTTAATAAGATATTCCATCTCAATATTATTTTCTTATCTTTTACCGTTTTCCACTTAACTCTGATATATTGTATTCTACGTTTGTATTTGATAATTTAGTCAGAAGATTAAAAAGTGTAAAATCAGCTTCAACCTTATTAACATTTTAATCTAAATGAACCCCAACGACTTCAAAAATCCTTTAGAAAAAATTCATATGCGCATACATATGGTTATGCAAAAAAATATACAAAAGGTAATTCTCTGTATTTCTTTCCGAACAAGAAAATCATGTCCCCATGAAGATGTTCTTCTGAGGAAAAATTTGCATACATTTTCTCTACAAAACTGAACGATGTAATATGTAATAATGCATGCCGTATCTCATCTTACTGTTTAACTAGCCAAGTTCTTTATTTTATTCATCTTAAAGCATGGCAGCCCTGTATAGGAAAGAACATCCTGTGAAATACGTACGAATTTTACTGTTTTACGAAGATTGGTTTTCTCTCTACAGTGTATGGTCATTAAATCATAACATATTCTTTCTTGAAATACTACATAATGTGGTTTCATTTCCCTTTTCAAATTGTTTATGACAATAATATTCACATATTTTTATGCATGAATTATTCTTTTTTTCAAAAAGTATCTCTACCATCTTCAGATACACTGGGTTGGACACAATTCATTGGAACGTCTTTAGGATAATAATCAAGTCTGACTATTAGATCGAACAAAGCATTGCTGTACTTCTCAATGAGTCCGTCAAAAATTTCTTTGATTTTCAAAGTAGAAGATCTTTTCAAGGGATCAGTAGAATTATTAAATATGTTGGAAAATTTGATAGTTTTACTACTCCTTACATAAATTAAGATTAGACAAAATCTTCCAGAGATTTGCAGTCTTGAGAAACTCCAAGTTTTGTTTCATCTTGACGACTGTAAATTGTTTAGTGCCCGTTTAATAAAGTAAACTGAATATAAGGGTACATATTAAACATAAAATTTTGTGTTTTTAATTAACAACACGTTACATAAACCAGAGTTATTGTGACATAATATTTTGCTGCAAAAGAGAGAAAACAAAGCCCAGCTAAATTAAATATTTACTCATATCTTTGAGAAAGATCTTTCCGTGTCAATTAGCAATAAAATAGAGGAACGAATCTCATCTGCATAATATCTTCCCTACGGGATCTTTCAAATCTTAAGAATTACTGCAAGAAAAACGGCTATCACTACACTAATGAATTCATTATGTGTAATTCTAGTTTGCTAATTTACAAAAAAATGATTTGTAAGGAATCTTTGTAATAATCTGAACTTCATATCAAACACTCCCGTGAATTCATAGAAAATGTAAGTGAAAGGAATAGCAGAGTGCCAAGAAGGATAATACTTTTCCCTAGAATTTCATTTTTTTTATTTCGGACATCATTTCTTGATTCTTGTTCTAGAATTTCCTACGTATTCTCTGTCTGATTGTCTGTGAGATGTCATGTCATCTTGTTGAAATGTTGCTGTTGCAAAAATTCCGACCGGATTTGTCATGTCATACACTCATAGACATTTCATACATGCATGCATGCATATGATTACTATATTATTATTATCATACAAGTTTCAAACGCTTTGTGCTATCTTGATATATGAATAAATGTAAATTCTAACAAACATCCCCTTCGACTTTTGAAACATTTTTGAATGTCCAATTGAACATTGAATGAACAAAAAACTCTATAATCTTCAGGTTAGCTTGTAGTATGGACTATGGATGATGTGTTTATACTCAATATTTTGAACAGAAATATGCGAATCTAGCCATAATTTTTCTTTGGATCAAAAAGGCGTAATCCATCCGCCCATATGGTCTTTATTGCCGTCTCTCTGTCGCCTTTTCCATGCTAAGTTTGCATACTCTTATACTTGTTTCTATGCTAATCGTTGAAACTTCTATAATGTAATATTATGTCTTTTCAAATTTTATTTTATATTTTATCAAATTTAACGTTACTTTTAGCATTTGTACTTATCATTATCACAACAGACAAAGCAAAGGTTAATCTTATGTATCACTATTACTTCTTAAGCAAGGTGAGAGAATGAGAATTAAGTGGTATGGTGGCTTGGTTTGTGTCAGTGTCATGAAATTCCATCTTATTATTACACTCTTCGTCATCATCCTTGTTTTGTTACTTGCATTGAACAATGACCTGAGAAATGTTATAGGTAGAATTGATAGGTATAGTAGCGGAGGAGTGCGTGACCTTTGATATGAAATACAACGAATCCCGGAAGAAAAACGAGAGGAATAAAAGTTACAGAAGAAAAAGGGCTGTAATAAAAAGGACGGAAGAAAAAGGATCCAGAAACTACAGAACGAGAAAGCAAAAAGACAATAAAGTCGATGTTTTGATTATGCGATCACACTATTTGCTCAAAAATATTATATAATCCTAGTTGTGGTTTAATTTTCCTCGTTTTTTCTCATCCTTTTTCTTCCTTGTCCTTTTTTGCCATCCACTTTCTTCCGAATACCAGTACAACTAGTAAAACTATATATCGTCATCCTTTAAAGATTTAATAGTTGAATAGTTGGCTTTTAAAGAAATGCATTTTTTCATTAAACACCAAAGCTTGAGGACATGGACACATCATGTACGTCCAGTATTAAATTGCATTGCATTTGCATTGCAGTACTGTGGTTTGATAGTTAACAGTAAGTAAATGATAGGATTTGGTGCGCCGTGCTATATATCTCATTTACCGATTGGATTGGATTTTTATGGTGTACAGAATAATTCATAACTTTCACGGTTTGCGTTGTTACTGGCTTTGCTATCATCATAGGACGGGTTGGGTTCAATTACGGAGCCAAATTGGTGAATTATGGACCGTAAATTACTCTTATCTCTCATAGTCACTTCGGGTGACTTGTCCAACGTCCGTGAAATTAACTCGCACTTACTTGCCTTCCTTCGTGTTTTATTTTGGTATTTAGGCATTTAGCAACTCAATTGTATATAGATGTTGTATTTACTCACATAATAATAATATGTAAAATATAACGGCTACTACTATATACGCAGAGAAAAAAATCATGAGCAATCTTGTTAATATTACCAACTCCTTAACTTCTGGCAGAAAATATCTCTGATTTTAAATTTGAAATATTTATTAGATAAGTGACTTTATGCTTTGAAAGTCAGGAGTTAAAAATTGCTTTCTCAGTATGGTGAACAGCATTATCTTTGACTCAGGCACTGCCTAAAATTTTGCATCGTTGCCTCATTAAAACATGCTATATTAAAACTTGATACACAGGGACTGTCTATTAACAAAAATACAAATATCTTCATAATTTGCCTCAATATACATTTTCAGTTTTTAATAGTTTTTCAGTCTGAAAAAACCGTGCGAAGCCTTATTAAAGAGTTTAGTTTGAGGTTAAAATTCCAATAAATAATAGAAAGATTTGACTGCACAGAAATATAATATATATATAAATATAAAACCCTGACGCGGACTCAATTGCATTTAATACCTAGTCATATTCAACTTTATGAAGTAAAAGCCAGGATTAGTTGGCAAAGTGCAAATTTTATTTAATTATGTAATGCGTGAGTTATATTATTCTCCCAGATCCGGTTGAGCATGCCATCAATAGTAAAAAGCAAAAAAGAGATTCGTTTATATTAGTATGCATCCTGTGGTAATTGGAAATTCTTACGGGTACAAAGACACACATATGTAAGTAAGTGTTCACTGCTAGCTGATAACCCTCAGGTGTTGTAAGGCATACAACTGGTATTAAAATCTAAACAGCAAAAACCACCACCATCACCTTTATTAGCTAGCAGCTATGCCACAATGCAAATTGCAATAAAATGCTAACTGATTGTGATTGTGATGCTTCTAGAAGAGGAAGGAATAATAATAATAATAATATTATCATATCACTGACTCTTACGTTGTTCAGATTGGAGATATGCAATCATGGAGTTCAAGAATCTGACCATTGACACTTTTATTAATCACATAAACAAATCGAATGCAATCAAAAAAACGATTTAGTTACGAGGAAAAAAAGGCAATTGACTTTGAATAACACTTTGCTTGCTTAAATTTCAATATTATTTGATTTCATTTGTACTTTGGGTTGGGATACGAGTATTAGAAAACCTAGGGTACCGTTTATCCATTTTGTGACTTCGTTTTGCTATAGATTTGGCAATGATAATTAATTTTGGAGATTCCATTTGTTCACACTTACTAAACATTTTCGACTCTTTGTTACTCTCAAGAAATGAAACGCATCCGGCTCTTTTTACAAAATAATTTGCCAATTCTTAAGCCCTTAAGGTCAATATGATTCGTTTGTATCAAAATGTTCTTAAATGAGAAACGTGGTACATGAACCATCCAGATACAATTTGCAAATACAAGGGAGATAAATCCTAGCAACAATTTTGGGGATTATGTTCATGTTCATAATCCATTAGCTTTCCTATGTATCATACAAGCAATACAGTAATAATATTGTTGACTGCCACCATCACCACTTATGAAGCTTTTTTTTCTACTGAGAAACAAATACGACTAGAAGTTCAACCATTAAGTTAAAACAGAAAGAAAATATTACTCTTAAGTTAAAAATCATCTTCTATCATGGTTTAATGTTCTATGTTGTAATTCTTGTAATCCAAGGTATTGGTTATTGACTTTGAATCATCTAGTGTTTTTTTAGTACGTCAGTATTATTTAATGTTGCGCTGTTATTCTAACTAATCTTAAAAAGTACATAATACACCACCTAGACTTGCAATGAAATGAAAACGATGAGGTAATAAACTAGAAAATATTCAGAAAAAAATTTCATTCAAACTGGTCAGATATCTCCTCCTCTGTTTATATTATGCAGGATTATATGATATTGCTTATTATTATTATTGCATTTTTCTAAGGAAGGGCAAGGATTAGCGAAAGTTAGACTAAAAGTTACATAAAAAAACAAGCAGAAGCTACCTACAAGTTTGTGATTATAATTTCATGTAACTTTGACTATAGGTATTTGTATTAAGTGTATTCAACGAACATTTAGCTTCATTAGTAGCCAATGTGTTATTGAGTTTGATTTAATGTCTAGGGAAAAAATTAATATTTATGCGTAAATTATTAAACGAAAACCTTTAATCTGTATGTAAAGATTTTCTAAAGAACATTGATCTGACCATGTAGAGGTTATTTTTACAAAAATATACAAAGGTAAAAGTGAGGCCCAAGTAAGTCTGGCCTTAAAATATATTTTTTGCAAGATGAACCTGATTTCTTGTTCACACTTGAAATAGTACGACAATTATTTATGCTTTTGATATATTTTACGAAGTGGCAACTTGCATATCAAGTATTATATTGCAATAAACTACTTGTTACAAATAAAATAAGTTAGTAATCAATCGAAAGTAAAACTGAAATCCAGTTTGACTATTTTAAAAGGAAAAGTCATATATATATCACGTCTCGTCCGGTAGGGTAGATTTAGTTTACTATCATTGAAACTGATACGTTTTTGCTTCTACTACTACTACTACAATTACAACTGTACTAAAAGCAAGTAACTTAGGAAGGAGAGCTTATTATGAATTCAAAAAATGATCTTCTGTCTCACGTCTCTCATCTCATTGTTATAAAAAGATAATGACTTGAATTTGACTTCAAACTCTCAGTCCACTTAAGAACTTGAGCTTGGCTACTGCTCCATATACGATAAATAAAGGAGCCATATATACTGCTCGATTTGAATATTATTTTGTTTAGGAGGCGGGGCATCGG